>PVJC01004335.1:0-64515 GCA_004026665.1 Murina feae
GACTGACAATTTTCGGGGGTTAAGGGTGTTGGGGATGTGTGAAGAGACTGGACAATAATTGTACACCTATGGATGAGGACAATGGGGGGGCAAGGTCAGAGGTTGGGGTGGGAATTGGGAGGAGGGGAGCTATGGGGGAAAAAAGAGGAACAACTGTAATAATCTGAACAATAAAGATAAATTTAAAAAAAAATAAAAATAAAAATAAAAATAAAAATAAATATAAGAATGAACTGTGTTTCACGTACTCACAACTACAAACCTACTTTGCCCCACCTTATATTATTAAGTACCTACTACGCTAGAGGATAAAATAATACCAACAACAAATGGGCATGGCACCCTCCCCTCAAACTCCATGGCATATAACCACGGCCTTAACCTAAGGTGACCAGATGTCCCGCTTTTGGCGGGACAGTCCCGATTTTTAACAATTTGTCCCGCATCCCGCGGCGTTTTTAAAAAGTCCCGATTTTTGGAAAGAGGCATATGTACTACTCTTTGTAATATTTTAAGTAATAAAAAAAAAAAGACACCCTCCCCGCCCCCCACCCCCCGGTCAATGGTGTCCCGCTTTACCAATGTTAAAATCTGGTCACCTTACCTTAACCCAAACTCCATGGCCTTATAACCATCATTTAATTGCAATTACAACAAACAAAATAAGCCTGCCTTGGCTGGGTGGCTCGTGTAGTAATATGATTACTACAGGGAAAAATAACAATTACGGTAGTTGCCATTTTTTACTATCTATTATGTGCCAGATATTTTTAAATTTGTATCTAATTTTAATACATTATCTCATATAATCTTCACAACAACCCCATGAGATACTTCTCTTGTCCTAGTTTTTACAGATGAAGAAATTATCGTGAAGATACTTGCCCAAGTTATTTAACCTTCCCAAGGCGCCCTTCCCTTGCCTGTAGGTTAGGGACAAAGATGTCTCACTTCCCTGGCTGCTGTGAGGTTTGTGAACAGTGTGTGGAGGCCCATCCACGTTGCATACAGGCAGAGGCAGAGTTGCCGTCTCCAACTTGGGGCTCAGTCAGGGACCTGCCCAGTGCCTGCAGCCTCTGACCTTCTCACTTAGCACAAAGCTGCTTCACCTGCTACCAAGTTCTCTGTTTCCCTCTCAAGGGAATCAGTGCTCTCATTTCTGATCCTATTCCTAGTTGATGATAACAGCATCTATGTTTAGGATAACTCTGGGCCTGGGAAGGAAAATGCTCTGAAGGTCGGGGGTATTGGAGAGTAATCTCCAGCTAGATCTGGGCTTGCAAGGAAGAGAAACTGTGGTTGAAATAGAAGGGGAGACCTTTGGTTGAGAGGCCACCCAGTGTAACTGTGAGACGTGTTACTCTAGGACGAGCACCAGCCTCTCACCAGCTGCTGAACTTAGGCACTAACTTTGCCTCATCAATCTACAAGGTCTGACCCTCAGTCTGTCCTTAGCTGCCACAGGACAAACATATAGGTTTGGAATCATATCAGTCTTCATCGCTTACAGGTGTCTGACATTGGGAACATGGCATGTAACCTGGTTGAGTCTCAACTTTCCTCTCTCTAAAAGGAGCTGTTGAATTAAATAACAGTACCTATAACTCACAAGTAGGTGCTTTTAAAATGTTACTCTCCTTACCCGGCTGGAGTGGCTCAGTGGATTGAGCATCATCCCATAGACCAAGAGGTCCCGAGTCCGACTCCTGGTCAGGGCACATGCCCGACTTGCAAGCTTAATCCCGTGTTGGGTGTGCAGGGGGCAGCCGATCGATGGGTCTCTCATTGATGTTTCTCTCTCTCTTCCTCTCCCTTCCTCTCTGAAATCAATAAAAATATATTTTAAAAAATAAATTTAAAAATAAATAAATAATAAAATGTTACTCCCCTTGCAGTCTTCTTTCCTATACTCGGTTATGTATGTGGGGCTGTATGGTGGGCACAGAGAACAGAGATGACTCAGACCAAGTCCCTTCATACTTGGGGCTAAAATTCCCTTCCTTTACACCCAGGCTGGGTGGTTCCTCACAGTAAGGGAGTAAAAGGTCTGAGGTAAAGTCAGAAGGCTGAGCAAAATCATAAGGCCTGCAGTTTGCTAAGGACATGATGGGGGCGAGGCCAGGTGGCTGTCCAGACATGGACTCCCTCCTCAGGGGGCTCTGTCTTCCTGCTCTCCTTTCTACCCATCATCCTTATTTTCAGCATTCACCTGTCAAACGTTGCCAATGCTGATGGACAATGAATGGAGCTCCATGAGTGAAAGGTAATTTGTCTGCTTTCTATATTACACGGCACTGTTTCCTAAACCCTTTTGAGAACTCACTAGTTCATCAAATTCACACCACTCCCTGTTGAGGGGCAGGGCAAGGATCATGCTCCTTCAGTAGCTGAATAAACGGGTTCCCAGAGGGTGAGTCACTGGCACAAAGTTGCCCATCATATCGGTGGCAAGCTCTAGGACAAGGACCCTGGACTCCTGACTCCTCCTAGTCCAGTCCTTTCTCTATTTGATCCCAATGTCTCTCCTGTTAATGTATCCTTTAGATAACAGTTGATCAAACTTCAGTAGACTGAATTAAAAGTTAATCTCTCATGGTTGTGCTGCTCCACATCGTGACTAACAGACTGTAGTACTAATTAACCAAACCTTCTGTAAAAATGTGTATCTTCTTTCTATATACATCCAACTCAAACTAGCTTAATAAATAAATATTAAATGAAGATTGGGGTTTATAGTTTACCATAAGCAGGAGGACCCCAGGGGATAGCATAAGGGCTGTTTCTGCCTGGCTCTATCCTTCAGGCTTCTGCACCACTGAGATGGACAACCTCCCAGTTTAATATGCCCATGTAGAGCTGGTCTGAAAGGCGTTCCTTTTCCTTTGGGTCTGCTATGACTAAAGACCTGGGAGAGTGGAGGGGAAAATCTAGTAAAGACACCAAAAGTTTAGAGAGTTTAAAAGCTAAAAGTCCTGAAAGGTGTAAGGATAATAAGGAACAGAGTTAAATCCATAGTGTCAACTCTTTTAGACTCCATTTTGATGTAAGCTTGTGTTTTATAAGCATTGGAAGTATTTTTGTTTTACCTACTATGTAGGGGGTTTGAATTGTTCAAAAGGATCAGCTATACTAAATTTGTAGCTGGTACTTACGTTTAAGGCAGTTTATCAGATGTTATTAAATACGCAAGAGAGTGTCAATGTTTTACTGAATGAGTTTAGTATACAGAGCACTAAAATGTACATAAGTGGTGCATATTCCTCTCAAACCCACAGGTCCCACAGACATTAAGCAATCTAACAAACACACAAAAAAGGTCATTGGATTTAAAATATGGTTCTAGAATTACTGTAAAACTATGTTGAGGCAAATTCAGTTTTCTCAACTTCATTCTTTCATCATTATGACTATCAGTGGTACGACAAAAGATATATCCACTTGAAACTTTCAGTAGTTAATTTGTGTTGTTTTTTTTTTTAAGGCAGCTGACCTATGACAGGACTGTGGTAGTTATGCTGAAATGAGGTGGAATCAGTAGCGCCTTAAGCACCCCAATGTAACAAAGAGAAAGTCAGCAAAATGCTATCACCACTTCATTGAGGCAGATATTTGTGGCCCCTCCAACTGCACTTTGAGAGTAATCTCAAGATAGTTTTGAAAAGAGACCTGGGTGACAAAGCACTGAGGCTGGTGCCAGAGGGGCATTCTGCACACCCAGGTGCCTCCACTTAACAGCTGGTTTGTGTAATCCAGGCATCCTCAAACTACGGCCCGCGGGCCACCTGCCGGGTGTTTTTGCCGCCGCTGCCTGTCCTGCTTAAAATAAGATATGTGCAGTGTGCTAGGAATTTGTTGATAGTTGTTTTTTTTTTTTTAACTATAGTCCGACGCTCCAACGGTCTGAGGGACAGTGAACTGGTCCCATTTAAAAATGTTTTGAGTAAGGTGACCAGACGTCCTGATTTTTAATAATTTGTCCCGTGTGCCACGGTGTTTTTAAAAAGTCCTGATTTTTGAAAAGAGACATATGTACTACTCTTTGTAATATTTTAAATAATAATAATAATAAAAGGACGCCCCCCCCTCCCCCTCGGTCAATGGTGTCCCACTTTACCAATGTTAAAATCCGGTCACCTTAAGTTTGAGGACCCCTGGTGTCATCAAACCAGCCATGGTCACCTCTGCCCTGCTGCCCTCGGTTGGTGATTATGTTCAGTTAACGGTGCGTAAAAGTGCAAAGGATTATGATGATCCTGTTTTCTGAAAGTTAGAGTTCTTATGGAAAGCAAGAAAATACCTCGAATCCAAAAAAAAGTTGGGTATAAACTAGATATAAGTATTAGGATGATTATGATCTGTTTCCTTAACAATAATAAAACCAGTAGTCACCAAAATTATGCTTTTTATTCATCTTCCTTGTTTCAAAGAGACATGGTAGTTTTCATAGTACAGAGAGCATTTGTGGCTCCTGGTATCACAGAACCAAGACAGGCATGGAACACGGCGAGCCCCAGCATGTCCCTCTGATCCTGGAGAGGTGGGAGCTATAGAAAACACTATTAGATGGGGGGAGAGGGTTAGCACTGAAATGAGAACCCCAAATTAAGGCTTTGCTTTGGGCTTGGGCTATGATCCTGGGGATATCCAGGCAGCCAGAGAAAAGCTCATCCCCAGGAAACCCTGTGACTGACGTAGAAGCGGGCCAGCACAGAGGACTCGTTTAGAGGGAGTGTTCAGCACCTTTAGAGTGCTGTGAACCCAGAGGGATGCGACATGCTCCGCCCTGAGAGGGAACTCACCCTACCCTTCTCAGTTAGTTTCGAAGGCCAGGGGTCTTTAAGTCCTTTGTTAATTCAGCATAGCTTCTCTGTTGTCTATTCTGCACCAGGCCCTGTGTTGGGTGCAGAGGACAGAGAGGACTCGAAATCCTAAACAGGGAAATCAAAATATGATAGCAAAAGCATTTGTTCTGTCATATGATAGAACAAGGCATTGGGATTCAAGGTAAAGAGGATACAGTGAGGAGTCAGACTTGGCCCTCAAGGAGTTCACAGCCTAGCAGAGGCCTAGAGGGCACAACAGACAACCCAGGGCAGCTGTGGTAAGGACCGAAGGGGGGCTCAGACTGTGCACTGTGGCATTGCAGGAGGACACAACACCCACTGAACAATGCAGTGGGGGAAATCCACAGCCTCCTGAAAAAGCCTGAGCAATTTCATCCGGCCCAAGTGGAAGTACTGAGTCCCACTGTCCTGGGGCAGAGGCTGTGCAGCCTCAGGGTGGCCTCAGTGGGTCCCGTGGGCTACCCCACAGGCAAGCTGCAAGGTCTCTTACCTATGGCTGTAGTTGCATGACACCCTGTGGATATCTGCAGGGAGACTGGTGACCAGGAAAAACTGACCCCAATAACAAGGGCCAAGTAACAAAGGCCTGAGGAAAATGTTAGGGGCCTAGGAGTGAGGAACCAAGAGTTAGGGAGCATAAGCAGGACCAGCAAATTGAACGGATGGATAATACCAGCAGGTGGAGGCCACTCACTACGGGTGCTTCCTTGCACTTCCCGCGGGGGGAGGGGGCCACCTTTGCTAGATGGATACTTACTAAGGGCTCAAGGACAGGATGGGGCATCTGGGAGCAAAGGAGCACAGCTTATGTAGTCCTCTCTTCATGCCTCTGTATCAGAGGCCTTCAGTCTTTCCTCTTTTCTTCACAGCTGCCATCACCTGCCCTATCTTTTCATCCTACCGACCTGAAAGTGGCTGAAACGGGCTCGGTTAGGATGCCAGCATCATGGTGTCGGTTCCAGGGCCCTGAAGACCTGGGTAACTGGCACAGAGTTGAGTGCCTATGGTGGTTTTTGTTGGTCAAGCAGAGCCAGCTTAAAATTACGAGGCTGCGAGGAATTTTCCCGCTGCCTGTGCAGGCCTCTATCTGGTCCCACACGGTTCAGGAACAGCTCCAGCCGGGTATCATTTCTTCTTCACAGCACGACCACCTACATCATCTCTCTAGCTTAGGCCTCAGGTCCGTACTTTCTATCTCCAAAGGTGCCAGGACTTCTACCTGCTACTCTTTTTCTTCACAGCTGCCATCACCCATCTGTTCCTCTCGCTAATCCTCATTCTGGATTATGCCTGTCCCCAAACCTCTTTTCTTGCTATTCCCAAAATATGCATATAGGCCCTTTGCCTATTAAGGAAATTCATTGCCTATTAAGGGAATGTCTCTTTAAGGAGAAGTAAACATGAGGCAAAGGGGAAGGCGAAAGGGGAGGGCAATTTAAGAGCTGGTAAGTCCTTAGGAGTCCCCATACTGGACACCTGCGGTTCACACTGGCGTGTGACTGAAGTCCCTCCCTTCTTGGATAGTCCCCAGGAAGCCCTGAAATTCTCATTCTCTCCACCCTTTAGCCCTGATGTAGAGCTCAGCTATTTTGCCTTTCTATCATTTAGAGCAGAGTGCTCAGGAAAGCTTTGCTGAACAAGAACTCAGGAGGAGGATGGCCTTTCAATCCTCCCCCTACACCACTACTCTGTCCACCTCACCCCACCTGCCTCCACGTGCCAACTTGACAAAAGGCTTAACAGTGGCCTTCACATAAAGAAGTAGAGATAGTAATGATTATTTCATCCTACATGTCAGTCTAATGGTAGCCTTTAATAGGCAATGAGGAGCCACAAATTATTTTCGACCAGGGAATGGAAACAGAAAGCACCTTACATTATGCACAGGCACTCAAGAAATAGCTACATAAATGTATAAATGAGTGATCATAGGGGACTACTGCGAAGATAATGGTGAACGTATGACCGGTCACCCTAAGACGCTGGCTTAAGCTACATGCTGAAGTAGGTGAAGTTAATCCCTACTTTCCTCCTATAGGACTCCTCCCCCATCTGACAGGTGCATCCTAGGCTATGCTCTACCACAAAGACTTGCTCTCTGGGCCATTGCCTAGCACCATGTATACAGGGGAGGACAAAGTTCTGAATACATGAAACAATTTATTCTTGTACTTTTATTTATTAATTATTGTATTATTTTTCATACGAACAACTGTAAATCTACTTTTGTCCCACCCTGTATTTAGGTGATATATCGATTTAAGAGGGACAAAAAAGAAATCTCTCATGATAGAATTTCCCTCAAAATAACAGGCTACGGGAAAACAACCTAAAATAAGAGCAACCAATCTGGTATCATCTAAGAGACCCAGTATTAGTAAAGTTCAGCCCCAAAACTATTAGACAAGGGTCATCTCACTTCCAAACAGTGATTTCAGTAAGTCCAAACAGGCCAGACTCAGTGGTTTGGAGGGTCTGAGACCTTCCTAAGGGTGAACAGTTTCTCCACTGGCAAATAGAGTGGCTTGGCTGGGACAATAGTCTAAGAAAAACAAACTTAGGGGAAACCTAGCAGCCTGGACAAGCCCTGAGGCAGATGACTCCGGGAACAATAAAGACGAAACTAAGATGATGAGCTACAGTTATGCAACTTAGAGAGCCCAACATCTACCAACTATCCCACCAACTGCATTTTTTTTTTTTTTAAATTTTCTCCCTCTTCTAGCCTCATAAACTGTGAGCTCCTTGAGGGCAGAGACTGTGGGAAGTTTTGTCCAATGTTTTCAAGCCCCAAGTCATGTCTTTTTCTCATCAGGAACCATCCTAATAAGTGAACTTACGGTAATCTTCCATAGAAATAACACCATCAGAACAATATGGACTGGTACTGAGCCTCATTCTCTCCCTAGGAAATGATGCTTTCTGGATGCGTAAGGGCAGGTTGAGCAGAGTTGCAAAGCTAAAGAAGGTAGGGGACCTCATGTTTCTGTTTTGCCCAACTCCTCTTGGAGCCTATAGAGCTCGCCTATTACTGAACAAGTCATCCAGATCCTTCTTCATGACATGACACCTGCTTGGAACCTCACCCTTGGATGAGTAGTGAGTCATTTGAAAAGATGAGTCCTATGATTTCCATTTTGATACTAGAGTCCTATGCGCAGCCAGGACTTGCTGATCATGCAGCAAGCAGGCCTTCTGCCTGCCCTAAGGAGAGGAAGAAGAGAAATCACAGACCAATCCTCTCATTTTACAGATGGAGACCTGAGGCCCAGAGAGTTCAAGGTCCCAGAGCCAGCATGGCAGACCCAAGAACATATCATGGTCTCCCAATTCACACAGTTCAGTGCTATTTCGGCTACAGTAGCTGTGGCAAATCTTTCATTTTATCTTTGGAGAGGTGAGAAAAGGTAGGGAGCAGAATATTACGTTGGGATCCCCTGTAGGCTTCCGTAACCGCTGCTATCCTGGCCTCCGTGATCCTGGCTATGGTTGCCTTCTAATGGTTTCCCTTCTATGGAAAGTTGGATCCTAAGCCAATTAGTTTTCAATTGATTCAGAGTTCCTACCAGGGCTGGTGCAGTCACCTTGCACATGGCTCAGGATCTCTTGGTCTGTAAACAAGCGGAAGGCAATCTGCTCACACTCCCGCCTGATCCCACACTCAAACAAACACCCAAACAAGCCCTCCTCCACAGCAGCCAAATCAGAGTAGCCACAGGGCCCGCAGTGCAAGATCCAGGGGGCGGACCAGCAGGCAGCCTCCAAGGGGGTCCGGTTGAGGTAGATGCCTAGGTTAACCCTCCGTTTCTTACTGGTTGGGTGTGAGTACAAGAGCCACGATTCTGACAGTGTTCCAGCTTCCTGCTCTAGCCTCACAGAACTGCCCAGCAGAGGGTTCTGCTGAACGGTAGGAGCATCTTTGCCATTAGGGTCCTGGCATTCATTTGGAATCTCCAGGGGCCGGAAACTCACCACACTGCCTTGGCAGCCATGCGGGGGCTCACAGAGCTGTCGGCTCAGGGCTGGTCTCTGAAAACATTGACCATGGTCAGTGCTCAGAGCCTCTGCCCGGCATCTGTTTGGTGTCCGGGCACTGCAATACAGCACAGGGTGGCCGGCCCTCCCAGTCACCTCTGCCACTTCGCACTCCACTGTCACCATGGACTTAATGAGCCTGCCATGGTGCCATGTGGTTCCTAGGTCATCACTGTAGATCATCAGGGAATGAGGCCTGGCTTTACATGGTAGCCGGAAGCAAAAGAACCAGTAAGGGATGTAGTAGGTGTATGCAGGGATGATGAGCCTCCCAGACCGCAGCTGGATGCCATGACCTGGGCCCACAGCAAACGTGGCCCAACGCTTCACTTCTGGGCCGATGACCTCCTCAGTCAGGTCCCTCACGTTGCTCCATGAATAGCCAGAATCCCGACTGCAGATGAAGCAGAGGCGAGCAGCATTCCTGCCTGACATAATCTGCTGACGTTCGGTAACATGGCCCCGCACACAAATAAAGAACAGGTACACACAGCCAGTGTTTCGCTCCCATACAGGACAGGGGTTCATGGTCCGATGCCCAGGTAACACGGCTTCCATCAGTGGTGTTAGCGGTCCCCACTAGACAAGAAGAAGGGAGAGAGAGCAGGAGTGAGAGACTAATAAGAAAACAGGAGGCTCATTAAAAGCATTGGAACTTTTCAGAGAAAATAAACAAATGGTATTAAGATCTATAAAATTGTGAAGGCCCAACTATTCACTTAATTCTCATGCTATCCCCTCTGAAACATGCTTCCTTACTTTGTCTAGATGCTCAAACTAAATGGTATCAAAACTCACCTCCTGTCTTATACCAAAGGCTTTCTCTTTGTATGTACAAAAGACTTAGAGCAATTATTATATAACATCATATTTTTATGTGACTCGCTCCCTCCCTAAACTATGAATCTTTTTAGAGTAGAAACCAAATTATTCTAATTTTCTATCTCCAGTGCTCAGTACATGATAGGAGCTACATAAATATTTTTTGAAAGAAAGGACTCGCCTCCAAAAGAAAAAAGAAAACGAAGGAAGAAAAGAAACACAAACCAAGACAGATAAACATGGAAATTTTATAAAAGAAAATTTAAGACGAAGATTTTTTTTCCTTTGTCTACTATCCTGGGGAGGGAAATCATAACATCGACATTAAAAACTCAAGCATGGAGTCAGAGGCACCTAATTTATCCCTGCTTTCATCACATATTCGACCTGGGGCAAGTTATTTAATCTTCCTTTGCTTCCGTTTCTTCATCAGTTAAACGGAGGATGTAATAACATGCTCAGAGAGTTGTTGCAAGGATAAAATGAGATAATGCCTAATCAGACATATCATAGAGAGGTCTAACCACCTTAATATATTTTTAAAATGATGTTAGAAATTGATAAGAAAAATTCAAAAGAGAAATGGACAAAGAGCAAAATCAGACAACTTACAGAGAGAGAAAAACGAAAATACGTTCAACCTCACATATAAAAGAGAAGAGCAAATTAAAATTAAGATAGTATTTTAAAATACTTTTATTGATTTCAGAGAGGAAGAGAGAGATAGAAACATCGATGAGAGAGAATCATCAATTGGCTGCCTTCTGCACCAGGAACTGAGCTGGCAACACAGCATGTGCTTGGCTAGGGATGGAACCTCGATCCCTGGTTCTTAGGCTGACACTCAACCACTAAGCCACTCCGGCAGGATAAGATAGTATTTTTCATCTAATGAACTGGTAACACATAAACTTTAACAATACTTTTCCATTGGCAAAAAAATGTGAAGAAACAGACACTCTCAAGTATGAATTGGAGTGTAACATGGTTTAACATTTATGTAGGATCTATCAAAATTACACATGCATTTAGTCTTTCCGAGGATGCCCAATTTTGAGAAATTATCCTAAGATATATCTGCTCATCAAATTAAGTATGTATAATATTACTCACTGTGGGGGAGATCCCAGATGGTGGTGAAGTAAGTGGAAGTGGCACTAACCTCCTCTCAGGACCAAACCGGAATTGTAAGTAAATTATAGAACAATTAATCTGAATAACCAACCTGAATAGCTAAAGTCTTATAACCAAATATTTACAGAAGCCACATCAAGACTGGTAGGTAGAGTGGAGACACAAAAAGGGGATAGCCCTGCAAACACATGTGGTGGTTGCAAATCAGGAACCACCTGAGGAACAAGGGGTCTCAGCTCCATGCTATGCACCCTAGCCTCAAGCATCAGTGCCACAAGAGGAGCTTAACATCTGGCCCAGAGTACTATGTAACAAGGAAAATGAACACATCACAGCTGTACACCTAATATGGATAAACCTTGGGAATATAATATTGAACAAAAGAAGCCAAACATAAAGGACACATAGATATGTGATTGACTAAACACTATGCTGTACGCCTGAAATACAAAATAATACTGCATGTAAGCTGTAATTTAAAAAACTAAAAACTTAGAAATGATTAAAAACAAACAAAACTAGAATCGTTTGCTATACATGAGGATAGTAATTACCTCTGGGAAGGAGAGAGGAGACATAAGAAGCTTCTAGGGTAACATCCTATTTTTTTACTTGAATGGTAAATTCACAAGGGTTGGCTCTATTAATTCAGAGCTGACATTTATGTTTTGTTTTGTTTTTTTGAAATATATTTTATTGATTTTTAACAGAGAAGAAAGGAAAGGGATAGAGAGTTAGAAACATCGATGAGAGAGAAACATTGGTCAGGTGACTCCTGCCCATCCCCTACTGGGTATGTGTCCGCAACCAAGGTACATGCCCTTGACTGGAATCGAACCTGGGACCCTTCAGTCTGCAAGCCAACGCTCTATCCATCCAGCCAAACCAGTTAGGGCCTGACATTTATGTTTTGTCTTATTTTCTATATGTGTGTTATCACTTCACATTTAAGTTTTAAAAGGCATAAGAAAAGTTATTGGGAAGAAAAGTTTGCTAGGGAAGTCAGTATATTCTCTATATAATAAAAGTCTAATATGCTAAGTGTCCAGTCAGCCATTCAACCAAAGCATAATATGCTAATGATATGCTAAGGCTGCTCAGCTGCTCCCTATGATGTGCACTGACCACCAGGGGGCAGATGCTCTGACTGGTAGGTTAGCTTGCTGCTGGAGTCCAGCTGATCAGGACTGATCAGGACTGAGTGAGAGGATCAGGACTGAGTGAGACGGGCTGAACACACCCTGGAGCCCTCCCATGGTCCCTCTCCAGCTGTCAACCTTCTGTGTCCCTCCGCAGCCTCTATTGTGCACCGGTGGGGTCCCTTGGCCTGGCCTGCACCCTCTCACAATCTGGGATCCCTCAGAGGATGTCAGAAAGCTGGTTTCGATCAGACAGCGGAATGACCAGTTACCATGATGCACACTGACCACCAGGGGACAGATGCTCAATGCAGTCTGCCCCCTGGTGGTCAGTGTGCTCCCAACAGGGGGAGTGCTGCTCAGCCAGAAGCTGGGTTCATGGCTAGTGAGCACAGTGGTGGTGGTGAGAGCCTCTCCTGCCTCTGTGGCAGCATGAAGGATGTCTGACTGCTAGCTTAGGCCTGCTCCTCCCAAGGGCTCCTGGACTGCGAGAGGGTGCAGGCCAGGCTGATGGACACCCGAGTGCAAGAATTTCATGCACCGGGCCTCTAGTTAAGGATATATACTTGTATTTCTTTATTTCTGTATGAGGAAGCACGAGAAAGATACATAAGAAACAACAGTGACAGCCTATAGAAGGTAAAAGACTAGGAATGGAATGTATACCTTTTTATACTGTTTTTATTTTTCAGCCATATAAATGAATTAACTAGCCAAAACAAAAAATAAGTTTTAAAAATTTAATCCCCATGTGAATGGGGAAAAAATATTAAGCAAAGCTCAGTTCACAGATTCTGAAAATCGTAAGGACCTAGTGCTAACATCCACCCTACAGTAGACTCTCCTCTAAGTTTTCTGGTTAAAGATCATTCAGTCCCTCCTTGAACTAGACTAAGGACAGGGAACTCACTATTCCTGTACTGGAGCAACCCATTCTACAGCAGTGTGCCTTGTGCACTGTAAACACTTCCAACATATGTGCCAAAGTCAATGTAATTATTGGACGGAAGCCTCTACAAAGCTCTCCCAGATTGCTAATTGAAGACTGCTTCCTGAATCCTCCCAAATGGCATGTTATTCTCTGGAAACTCTATGCATAAGAAGTTCACATCGATATCTGACTGCATTAGAAACCCCTGGAGGTAGGACCTCAGTTCCCCGTGATTCTCAAGGAATCAAGGTCCAGGAGGCCACCAGTGGGAGGGTGCAGCCTTCCTGCCTTAAGGAGGGGAAAGGCACCCACAGAGCAGACTCCAGGATCACAGATACCATCAGAGAAAGGAAAAAAAGCCCCATGGGTGTCAGAGAAGGAAATCTGCATGTGGAGAATCTAGGGAGAAACCTTTGATTCTGCTCATCTTTGACCCACTCACTTCAAGAATCAGCTTTAATGCTGTGGCCACATAATAACTTCTCCAATCCTCAAATGCATCTGCACTCCTTCTTCTAAGGAAATAGCCCACTCTGAGTGGACCTGCCTTGTGACACTTCATGGATTGTGTATGGGAGTTTTGGACAGTTACATCTGTGCACAGTTCTGCTTTCTCTATGCAATTCAGTTGTGCAAATTCTGCAGTACACATAAAAAAATTTTTTTCTAATCTGACAAAAAAAACCCAACACAAACACGTTTAATTTTGATTCATTCACAAAGAGAGGCCTGAATCTGTCAACTTTTGCCTCCCTCTACACACCCTCCTTGACTTAAAGCTTGGTATATAATAGGTGCTCAATAAAGGAGGAAAGCACAAAGAAAGAAGGGAGAGAGGAATGGAAGGGGGGGAGATATAAGGGAGGAGTGAAGGGAAGGATTATATAAATGCTCAGATAGAAACAATACTCTACATAAATAATGCCCAGAGGCTCCTCTCCCTCCCAAGTGCCTGGAACAGGCCTGGGAAGCAGATTTAATTCCCTACTGTTGCTCTGAAGATAAAGCTCCTGTCTCTTCAGCACCATGTGGACACGAACACTTTTATGAATAGCACTGAATGTGTTTCCAATGAAAAATAACTCACCTGCTGCAAAGCCATTTGAATAATTAATATTGCTCAGATCAAGAACCTTGAGGCAGTTATAAGAAATCCATCAACACTGCTACTGCCTTTAGGAATAGGAGAGTGGGGGAAATTACTGTGCTGGGCAAGCGAGTCATTGGGAAGTCAGAAGCTTAGCCATCCTTAGTAGCTGAGAGGAGAAAATGATTTGGACCAGATATGTCTAAAATAAAGTTTACATGAAGCTAGAAGAAACAGTAAACTAAAGATGAAAGCACTAGAATCCAGATTATATCATCCAGCTGCTGCAATGGAATATAAACAGGCTAAGCCTTGACAGAAATGTAAAATGAGTCTTGGGTTTAAAAGTCTGGATGGAGAAACATGATTAAAGAACAACAAATGTAATAGCCAACACGCATTATGAAAAAATACTAAACAGCCCTGGCTGGTTTGGCTCACTAGAGTGTCGGCCTGCTGACTCAAAGGTCCCAGGTTCGATTCTGGTCAAGGGCATGTACCTTGGTTGCAGGCACATCCCCAGTAGAGGGTGTGCAGGAGGCACCTGATGGATGCTTCTCTCTCATCAACGTTTCTAACTATCCCTTTCCCTTCCTCTCTGTAAAAAAATCAATAAAATATATTTTAAAAAATACTAAACATTGTTAATAATTAGGAAGGTGCAAATAAAAACTACAATATCACCTCATATGCATAAGGTGACTACCACCAAAAACATACACAAGGTACAGGATATAGAAAAATTGGAAGCCTTGTGTACTGTTGATGTGGAAAACAATATGGATGAACCTCAATAAATTAAAAATAGAATTACCACATGACCCAGCAATTCCACTTGTAGGTATATATTGAAAGATACCTAAGAATTGAAAGCAATGTCTCAAAGATATATCTGCACACCGCGTACATAGAGCATTTTCCAGCCAAAAGCTGGGAGCAACCGTAGAGTCCATCAACAGAAGAATGGATAAACAAAATGGATAAACCAAAGAATGGATAAACATACAATGAACTATTATTTAGTCTTTACAAAGAAGGAAATCCTGCCATATGCTACAAGATGAACCTTGAGGATATAATTCTAAATCATCGATTTTCAACCTTTTTCATCCCATGGCACACATAAACTAATTACTAAAATCCTGCAGTACACATAAAAATATTTTTTTTCCTAATCTGACAAAAAAACACACAACAGATTTAATTTTGATTCATTCACATCAGACAACTATTGTTGGGTTGGCTGTTGTTATTTTTTAAATTTGACAATGTACGGGAAAAGAGGTCAGTGCCCCTGACTAAATAGTCAGGTATTACATACTTTAAAAATTCACTGCTTGAGCTCTAACCGATTTGGCTCAGTGGATAGTGTCGGCCTGCGGACTGAAGGGTCCCAGGTTCGATTCCAGTCAAGGGCATGTACCTTGGTTGTGGGCACATCCCCAGTAGGGGGTGTGCAGGAGGCAGCTGATTGATGTTTCTAACTCTATCCCTTTCCCTTGCTCTCTGTAAAAAAATCAATAAAATATATTTTAAAAAATTCACTGCTTAAATTTTTGAAAATCACTGCTCTAAATGAAATCTGCCATAAAAGAAAGACAAATTCTGCATATGAGATACCTAAAATAATCAAACTCATAGAAACAAAGTAGTATAATGGTTATTAGAGACGGGGGGGGGGGGGGAATGAGTTGTTCAATGTGTACAGAACTGCTGTCATGCACACTGACAAAGTTTTAAAAAGATCTGTTGCACAATGATGTGCATACAGTTAACAATACCGTAATGTACACTTAAAATGATTAAGATGGAAAATTTTGTTACGTGTATTTTACTACAATTAAAAGTTTTTTTGTGTTTTGTGGGGAGGTTTTTAAACAACAAATGTGAAAAATACTTGTTTTAGCTGACGGTCTACTTAATATTTATTAGTCAACTGTGTTATACAGGATCAAAAAGTAAATGCTACTTTACCTTAGGATGCATGAAAAGGATACAAGATGGGATAGTCTTCTCATTGGTGGGGTGGCTCTATCCTTGGGGTCCTAAGTTCAATTCTGAGTACCATTAGAGTTCTTTTAAAAAGAACTCTAACATCCCAGAGTAGTCAGTTTTCAAGAGCCCAGAAACCAAATCCAGACTGTGACCCTGAAGAACTCAAGTTGTGAGTCCCCAAAATAGAAAACTCAGTGGGCATGAACACCCACTTTCAGGTATATTAAAAAGCAGTCTCAGCAGAAGGGACTTTATTGTGTATAGATTGACAACCTAGAACCCCAGAAGGCAGAACAAGACCAACGGGTAATTGTAGAGTGTGGATCGTCTCATCCTCCAAAAAAAAAAAAAGTTAACAGTAGCCACAGGATGAATTCCTTACTTGAGGAGTAAGCAGAACCTTTATAGAAGATGACTAATGTTGAGTTCCTACTATGTAACTGCTATTATTAATCACATTTTGCAGATGATGAAACAGAAAAGAGTCAAGTATCCTTGGTCGCAGAGCCAACAAATCGTAGGTCTTGCCTGACTACAAAGCCATGCTCTTAACCACTAAGCTATTAGTAGCTACCAATGGAATACAGAAGATTTCTATACTGGAAAAGAAGTTGGGCTTATGACTCTTCTAATTTCAAGATTCTACAACTGAGTTAACAGAGAATAAAAATGAATAAAGCATGAGGTAAGAAGAACAGTAGTAGAGAATGACTGTTGTTATCATACACCCTCCAATCCATTATCTGCTAGTTGTGGTCTTAAACAAGCTACCTACCTCTCAGAGCACCAGGATCCCTATCAGCACCCTGGACTAACAATGTCTACTGTTTTTGGTGACTTACAAAGATAAAAGAGAATGTGAGTGAAAAGTACATATAAACCCCTGAGGCCTCTAGAGTTAGAGATCAAGTCTGAAGCCTGCTTCTACTCCTTTATTATAGCTGTGACCTCGAGCAATGTGGCAAGCTCTCTGAGCCTGTTTCCTCAGCCGTAAAATGCGACTGACAACAATTCCTCTGTCACGGAGTGGCCGAGAGGATCAGTGTGCTCCTGGCACACAGTGAGTACTCAGTGAGAGGCATCGCTTTTATCGTTTTTTCCTCTTCAACTCCTACACAGGGTTTTTCCTGCAATGCTGGGAAAAGGCACAGAGCAAATGTGGAGAGAAACTGAGGCCCAGACCCAGATCTGGGATGAATCACCTGTACCAAGTGCCCAGTCCTCAGCCCTCGCCTCAGCACCAGGTGGAGAGCATCCTCATCCCTGCTTGTAGAGCGCTTCTCCGCGAAGGCCAGGAAGGTGTGGGTCGGGGGTATGTAAAGCAGGGCTGGGATCCGGTAGGTGACCCCTCCCTTGTCTTCCTGCTGGAACAGAGGGTTGTTGAAGGAGCACGATGTCACTTCTTCCATGACCTCTGCAAGGATAGGAGGCAGCTCAATGTGTATCCAATGCAAATGCTGGCTTGTAAACAAGTCCTGTTCTATCATTCCACTTCTGGAGATGACAGAGATGTTTATTTTCCTTAATATAAAAATAACATTATGGTCCCAACTGCACAAAGCAAGTAATACGCATTCTTGTTTAACACATCTATCCTCCAGACTCTGGGAATTCTATAAGCCTGTGCCATGTGGCTCTCTCCAGAGATTCTGCATATGTTTTTGCCAAGCATCCAGGGATATTACCAACCCGGATGGCTTCTAATACCAATTTCTTGGCTTGGAGTTTTTAGGCCATTTGAGTAACATATATATAAACCCAAATCCATATCAAGAAATGCCCGTGTTTAAGAATTCTTTGGGGAAAATTTTCCCCTCTCTTTGAAATTGGTTAAAAGGCAATCTTCTTTGTCATCTCTGCATCAGTAGCGATTTTTTTCCTAGTCCATCCACCCAATCAGAAGGTGATTTTCAAGGGACGTGACTTCATGCAAGGATCTCAATTTCAACCAAAGTCTAGAGTACGCAGGCCCACAGTTTCATTCACTATAACATGTCTGTTAAAGCCAAGCTCTGGGTAAGATTAGCAAGCATCCAGGACTGCTGAGGTCAGGTTAAGGGAGTAACTGCTCTGGTTTCAGTTTACTCTTGGTTTTTAGGCCCCTGGGGATTTCTCTTACTTTCTTGCAAATTCAGCTATATATTTTTATAGTTTACCCACCATTTTACCTGGCGGTCATAATCCTGAAAATGGAAGTCTCTAGATACATTTCTCAAAGAAAATCTACTTTTCAGAGGCCCAAAAAGTGAAGTAAGCTAGTTACACAGAACCAGCTTACCATTATTTTCTCTCTCTCTCTCTCTCTCTCTCTCTCTCTCTCTCTCTCTCTCTCTCTCTCACATGTCATCCACACCCTAGCTTATAATTTATAAAAATTATCAGGCTGTAAGGACAGGCCTGTAAGATCACATTCATTCATTTATTTAATAAATACTTCTGTGTACCTACTCTAAGTTACGCCATATGGTAGCTGTCCACATCGAGGTTGCAGAGGATTTCTGGAGAGCTAACAACTGAGCCAAGGGAGCTCCCATCTCATATCCTTACTAGAGGCCCAATGCACAAACTTGTGCATGGATGGGGTCTCTCTGGGTAGCCTGCAGAGATTGGGCCGAAACCTACAGGCCAACGCTGCCTGCAGCTCCTACCTGCCGCTCCCACTCATCCTGGCCCCTCTGTGCCTGCCATGCCCCATCAGTCCCAATAGGGGAGAGGCTTGTGCTGCCATAGCAGTGCTCACCAGCCATGAGCCCTGCATCTGGCACCCTCCCAAGAGGAGTGGCCTGCAGGATTGGGCTGTAACCGGCTCTCCAATATCCCCCGAAAGGCCCCGGATTGTGAGAGGGTGCAGGCCAGGCTAAGGGACCCCACCAGTGCACCATCGGGCCAGGCAGGACCACGGGAGGGCTCCAGGGCATGTCCGGCCCATCTTGCTCAGTCCCAATTGGCCAGACCCAAGCAGTAAGCTAACCTACCGGTCAGAGTATCTGCCCCTGGTGATCAGTGCACATCATAGCAAGTGGTTGAACAGCCTTAGCATACCATTAGCATATTATGCTTTGATTGGTTGTTCGGTCGTTCTGCCGTTCAATCTATTTGCATATTATCCTTTTATTATATTGGATACTCTGTGTCTGGAATATTCTTCTTTCAGATAGCCACATATCTCACTCCCTCACCTCTTTCAACTCTGTTCTAATGTCATCCAACCAGCCAGGCCTTTCCTGACAACTCCCTTGAGCTCCTTATCCTCTTTTCCTGTTCTAGTTCCACACCACTTATCCATACATTATACTTGTTTATATATACTACAAAATAGACTCATTGTAAAGGGCAGGGACATGTGGGGTTTTTTAAAATATATTTTTATTGATTTCAGAGAGGGAGAGAGAGAAAGAGAGAAACATCAATGATGTTGCTGCCTCCTGCAAGCCCTGCACCGGGGATTGAGCCTGCAACCTGGGCATGTGCCCTGAGAGGAATCAAACTGTGACCTCCTGGTTCATAGGTCAACACTCAACCACACCAACTGGGCAGCAGGAATACAGAATATTTTATTCTCTGCTACACTTCTACACCTAGAACCATACTTGGTAACTAACAGGCACTTGACTAATACTTGTTGAGTGACTGAATGGCTGAGCTGGATCTTAAAGGATAAATAGTGGCTTAGCCAACTGAAGAGTAAAAACAAAGTAGGCAGAGAGAGTGGACGTGAAAAGTCTACAGGTGACACAGTGAGCTGCGGGGAATCTCAGTAGTCCCGTATGAGTATCCTGGTCAAAAGCTGTGAGCAGAGATGGGACTGAAGGGGTCAGCAGAGCCAGACCTGGGAGGCCCTGATGCCTGATTAAGGTGTTTATCCCACAGACAGAGAGCCACTTAAGAGCTTCGGCAGAGGAATGGCATGATCAAGTATGCATTTTAGATCAAAGTCTCAGGTAGCCTTGTGGCCAATGAGCTGAAGGGGAAAGTTACACTGCTTTTGGCTGTATCCTCCTAGTGTCAATCAAGACAAACTTTCACCAATAGTTTATGAAAAATTCATTTAGTCCCTGTTTCTAAAGGGAACCATGGCTCACTCTCATGAGAGATGTGGGACGTGGTCTCCTGAGTCCAAAAGAAAAGCCTCCCTCCTCACTCCAATGCTGAGCTCTCAATAGCACAACGGAAAGGCCTGGGTGAACTGTCTTCTTCCCACGACACCAGAGCCTCTCTGTTTCCCCCCAACTTGGGGTCTCCTGCCAGGGAGAGGCAGGCTTTCTTTTAAGTAAAAATCAGCCCCTGGCCAAGCTGCCATAGAGATTAAGAACCTAGGAATTGGACCAGGCTGAGACTCCACAACCTGCAGCATGTTATTTAACTTCTTTATGCCTACGAATCCTCATTTATAAAACTCCAAACAGTGGCTGAGAGAATTAAGTAAAAAAGTTTAAGTGGCTGTTATGGAGCCCATGACATAGTGTGAGTTCAATATACGACAGTTACTATTTTTAGATCGTCAATCATTGCATATTCTAGTTTTATTCCTTGAAATCTGTGGATGAGGATAATATCCACAATTACAACTCCCCTTCTGAAAAGCATTTAAATCTCTCTGCACCTCTGGGAGAGACATTTTAAACTCTTCTAAGTTAACATTTCAATTCTGAGTTAATACTAACACTAATAATCATCAGCCAACACATGGTCATCAGTTAACATTGAAACAAGAATTCCCTAGGCGGTAAGAATGGAACACAGGAAAGGCACAGAGTGGGAGGAAGGTCGAGGAAAAAGAGAAGGGAGGAAATGGAGCGAGCTCCCAAGGAGAAGCACAGCGTGTCACATGGGGCCAGACCGGTGTCCCCGCTTATGTCTTTATTGTGAGACTCTGTGCCAGTCACTTAATCTCTCTAGGTCTTGAACCCTTGGCTTGTAAAATGTGGATAATAATAATATATACCTACCACAATGATCAATACGAAGAGCCACTGGAAAGTGCCTGATAAATCTTAAAGCACCATAAAGGAAAGTCTGTATTATAAATTTTTGAAGTTTGCACGTTTCACTTGTGGCTTTGCTATCACTACAGCAGGTATGACCACCATCATTCGTTTTTCTTGGGATTAGGCTGATGGTGCTGATGACAGTGTTAATGTAGATGGTGGCTCTGGCATGGACACCCAAACTATTTCACACAAGCCATGTATGCTGGGGACCACAGGCAGAGAAGAATCTGATACAGCTCTGCCCCACAGATGTTCGTTTTAGCAGAGAACTCATATTACTGACTGCTGCTCCACAGCAACACCTTCAATGAAACCCTCCCTGCCCTCTCGCTGGGACAGAGGGTGCGTGCAGCATGGACTTTGAGGCGTCACTTGGCTTTGACACTTGGTAGCAAATTGCTTTACTTCTGGGCCTATTTCCTCACTCGTAATGGAGGTAAGACCACCTATTCCTCAGGCTGCAGGAACGACGTCATTCCACAGCCGCCCAGCTAACCCAGTGCAGCTGTCGGCCTCCAGTGAAGCCTGGAAGGAGACCTCCCGACCTCCTTTACTCCCTTAAAAAACGAGCATTTAAGGAGCACCCATCCCACGTCAGGCTTCTGCAGATCCTGCCGTCCAAACCCCGCTCCTGGCACCGATGGGAAAGCTGAGGCCACCGAGCGGAGCCCCCGTAAGTGAGGCCGCTCGATGATCGGAAGCAGGACCCGGGCCAGGAGCCGGGCCTTCCCTCCCCGGCTCCTCCCGCTCCGGGCCTCTGCGGCCCGCGGGTCCCTCCCCTGGGCAGGGTCCCCCCGCACGCGCTCACTCTCGGGGTTCAGTGTGGCTTCGGCGGAGGGGACGCAGGAACCTGGAGCTGCAGCCTGGGCAGGTCTGATGCCCGCCGCCTGGAGGCTCCGACTCACCGCCCGCCCAGGACTGGGTTCCTAAGCCCAGAAGGTGCCGCGAACTCGGCCCCGCGGCCACTCGGCCCCCCTCCCGGGCCCGCCTCCCCGCCCGCTCACCTGCGTAGGCCCTCGGTCGCCCCGTTTCCCTCCAGGCGGCGGGGTCGCCAGAGCCAGGGAGATGGCCGAGGCTGGGGAGACGGAGGCAGGAGCACGCGCGGCTGCGGACATGAAAACAAACCCCCCATGAAGAGAAAGGGGGACGGAGACATCGAGCGGCCGGGAGCGGGCAGCGCCGGGAAACGGACACCGCGGCGGCGCGGGGGAGCGGCGCGAGGGGCCGCAGAGGCCACGGCCGTTGGCGCCGCGGGTCGGCAGGCCGGAGTCGGCCCCGCCCCTTCGCACGGGCGGCCGAGGCCCCGCCCCCTGGCTGCGCGGCCTCCCACGTCCCTCCTCTCTTCTGTCCCCAGCCCAGACCTCACCGGGGAAGAACCTGACCCTTCCTCTTCGACCACCTACCCCCGGAGCCAAGTTCAGTTCTGCCACGTCTCCGAAGGCTGCGCAACTCGCTGGCTCCGCCCTTCCATTTCCTCCCCCTGCCCCTCTTCAGCTTTCCATCCCCGCTCTGTGAGATGGTAGGCATCACCGCCTAAAACTTCCCTGGACAGCCTGAGAGGCGAGCAAAGGTTCCGGACCTCAGAGGGGACTCCACAAAAAGGACCAGAGCGCCAGAGTATTGGGCCACCCCTACTCAAAAAATAAAATTACATGTTAGTGTGTGTGTGTGTGTGTGTGTGTGTGTGTGTGTGTGTGTGAGAGAGAGAGAGAGAGGGAGAGAGAATAGCATTAGATTATAACTCACTGAATAAAGTAAAATTGAGTCCATTATATGAGTAATTGAAGCCCAGTCAGTGTGGCTTGATGGTTCAGTGTCTACCCATGAACCAGGAGGTAAGGGTTCCATTCCCTATCAGGGCACATGCCTGGGTTGCAGGATCAATCCCCACCCAATGGGAACCCAGCCCATTGATGATTCTCTCTCGTCATTGATGTTTCTCTCTCTACCCACTCTCCCTGCCTCTTTGAAGTCAATAAAAAGACATATAAAAAACATTATGTCTGAAATATTTCATTTTTAAAGATGAGCCTATACAAAGTGCTAGGGTTCTTCACCAGACTTTTCCAAACTCACAACCAACTCTGTGGACTACCAAGCCAATTTTAGAAAAATATCTAAAACTAATGCCAAATCTCTCTCAGTTCTTTGGCTGATGGTCTCAGTCTTATGCTTGAGGCAGTGAGGTTTAGTAAAAATCTCTAGATTTGGAGGTGAAGAGATCTTGGCTCCAATTCTGACTTCCCACTTCCTAGCTGAGTGACATTGGCAAGTTATTTAATTTCTATGCCTCAGGTTCCTCATCTGTGAAATGGGCACACATGACCTGCTCATGATCTACTTCATGATGCAAATCAGACAGGTTTCACTTCTGTATAAGGACCTCTCAGTCCTCCATGCTAAGTCACTCCTATTCAAACCTCAGCAGCACTTTGTACAAATGGCTTCTAATTAATTTTCTGAGTATATCACACCATCGCTCACCCTGATTAATCTGACAAATATGGGGACCAGATCCATCCTAATGGTCTCATACAGCATTTAATTTGGGATACTGTCAACAGAACTCCAAGAAACAAGATGAGATCAATCTGCAGACTTGACTTCTATCATACCCAAGGGTCTTGACCAAACCAGCTGGAAATACAAACAAAAAAACATAAAGAAACAAAACATCCCCCAAAACTAATAAGCCATCAGTAAGTCATCAAGGTCTACCTTAGAAAGCCAGATAGTATTCACTACTTTCTTTATTGACCTTGTACCTGGCCTAGGTATTGATTCTGGTACACAGGATGTGTCGGCTATTACAGATTACCTTGGCCCACAAGCAAGTTGAGAACAATTTTATCATCCATAACCATACTGGCCAGTGAGTTGAGAGTCACCTGAATGTATTCCAGGGCTAAGGTGGTATCATTGATGGCTTCAGCTGAAGTCAGGAACAAATTCCATAGCAATGTTTCTAATAGAATGAGCCTTAAGGTAGGGATAACCTCCTGCAGAGTGTGCATAAGAGTCAGCACCCCTCCAGGAAGCTCCCCTTGTACCCAAAGGTAGCCTTATTTTGGAGCAATCTCCACAGTCATCTGATGACTACTTGATCTATTGGTTGATGCTTCTCTAAACACACAAAAGTTGCTTAAGACCCTCCCTATGATGCAAGGCATGTATTCAGGGAGAAAGGCAAATTTGTGCCTGGCTTCCACAGGGATGTCCTGGGGGCATATCTGATACCCTGTTTACAATTGTTGGGAGTCTCCCAAATAGGACCTACATCTCTCAGGGAATACAGGTTGACAGTGTCCCTAATGTGGCCTCATGGCCACCTGGCAGGCCTCAGATTTCTCAGTTCACTTAGAACAAGTGAAACAAGTCCTTGTTTCAGAAAGACTGCCTAACGGCAATTAGTCCAACCTGTCTTACACGCCTACACACCCATCCAGGTGGCATTTGTCCTCCCCATAGGATGACTAATAGCTACAAGGGAGATGGGAGGTTCTGGAAGTTGTGACGTTTTGCGTGGAAGTATAGGAGCTAAAAGCACTTATTTTCCAATAGACTTCTCAGTAGATTAAAGGAAATGGCTATCAAATTGCGATCAGCGTCACCTAGTGGGGATGGCAAAACCAGCAATCAGTCAAGTTTAGGGAGTTTACAACAGTTTGGGGGAGTTTTACTACGCCATTCTCCTCTGAGAGGAAGGCTTCAGCAGTGACTTTTTTCAAATGTCGTATCTACGACCATGTCAAACAAAAAAGAATCCAGGTGGCTAAACCAGAATTAAATGTGAATACTTAAGGGCTCCTTTTGGCTAAAGTGCCACCTGAAGGGTGTGACAACCAAGTTGGCCTGGGGATGCTGTTAGGGCAAATAATACATACCCAGCACCAGTCAGGGCATCAGAGTACTGAATTTCCAAAATAAGTCTATACGGCACTCCCCAATCCCTCATTCTGATCATTATTCAGTAAGCAACTATAATTTTATGTTTTAACTTGACTGAAACAGGAGACCCCCTAAATATTTGGTTATTATTCTGGATATGTCAGAGTATTTCTGGATGAGGTTACCATTTGAATCAGTGCTCTCAGTAAAGCAGACTGCCCTCCAAAATGTTGGTGGGCTTTCATCCAATCTGCTGGAGTCAGAATAGAACAAAAGTCAGGGTAAGGTAGAATTCACTCTCTGCTTGTTTGCAAGCTAGGACATCAGTCTTCTGCATCCAGACTAGAACTTACACCAACAGTTCTCATGCGTTTGGACTCAGACTGGAATGCTATCATTGGGTCTCCTGGTTCTCGGGCTTACAGAAGCAGATTGTGGGACTTTTCCAACTCCATAAACATGAGCCCATTCCTTGTAATACATCTCTTTATATATGCACACACATATCCTATTTCTTCTGTTTCTTCTGAGAACTCTAATATAGCAGTCAAGAGGAAGTGATTGCTTTCAGTGGACAGCCATTATTTAGTGATCAAACTGCCTTACTAAAATGTATTGACCAGGATGAGGTTAGAGAGGTAGAGTCAGAAATCTTCTGAGTGCATTTTTTAAATACGCTGTTCCAACAGTCAACGATACTAAATTCCTGTGGATGGAAGTTAAAGGTCCATCAAATACCTTGACTGTCAGTCCACCATTAAGTGGCTTTTGCAATAACAGTTGCACCACCGTCTGACTGCATATGGTCAAGGTAATCAAAAACATGAGACAGATTAGTTTGAAGACCAAAATAGTGTGGTTGGAGTTGACACAATTAGAAAAGCAACACTAAGCTGAAAAACATGTCAACAGTGGTGAGGTACTACTGATGACCCCCAGAGGGAGCCAAAGGTCTGATATAGTCAAACAGCCAAGAGTGGGTGACAGCCATGCCCTGTGCTATGTGGTCTCACTCAAAGCTACACAAACAGGACTTTTGAAAGGAGTCAGTCTGGCATGCAGCAGTAGTGTCTGCATCAGAAACATCAGTGTTTTACTTTGTGCCTAGGCTACTATGGTGGGGTAATGCCACATCTGGTATGATGGATCCAGGCAATCTGAGTAGTACAGGCTCCATCAGCAGCAGCTTGATTCCAGTTGGTCTCAGCAAGTAACGGCCCCCACTGAGGGCATCTACATGAGTGACCCAGACAGTTCAATTAATAGCAACAATTCATTTCTAGTCTGTGGCTCTGAAGAAGAGTGTTTTTGTTTTCACACTCTGTAGTCTTCCAAGTGGAATACTCAAGGCTCATGACAGATTGTCTCTCCCAGCAGTTTCTCATTCTTCAGTGGATCACCTTTAATAGCATTATAAACCAAATCCAGGCAGAGGATTATTCAATACTCATCAATGGTTCCCAGAAGGGTCAAAGGGAACTCTCCCACAAAGGGTCAAAGCTCCCTTACAGCAGCCAAGGCCCACTGCAAAAAAAATTTGAGACATTTACTCTTGTCTCTAAATGGATCTAAAGTTGATATAGGATGGGGTTGGCTATAAGACAAACCAATAGTTGCCATTCTTCCTTAACAAGCATCATACATTATCTCTGTAATTTTATTTCCTTCAATAAAAAGTAAAAGTTAAAAAAAAAAAGTGAAGATAATATGTTTATATATGTAAAGAAAAAGGTATACCCAAGTATGCAAGACTCCAAGATATCATCTTGGAGAGGACTATTCCCTATCTACAAACACAAGTCTTGGAACCCCTATGTCTAACAGTAACTCTAACTCCTTCATTATGAAAATACGATTATCCAATCACTCTCTTTCAAAGGCTGACAGAATAACTTAGAGAACAGAAGCATCATCTAAAAAGTGTTGTGGGGGTAGAGGCCTAGAAGCTAAGAGAATTACATGACTTACCCAGCTTGACAGGAATAAAACTCCCACCTGTTGATGTTCCATACCCCCTCAGTGTGACACTAGACAGTGGGCAACATTCCCAAGTGAAAGAGCAAAATGTGATAAGCGTGATGTTTTATAAAGTGAATAGGGTTTTAGGAAGTAGGTTCAGTGAGAATTGTACTTTAGAGGGACAATATCCTTATAGCTCACAGGATCTAGGCAAGTGCTCAGTTCTTCTCTACCACAGTAGGAAAATATTTGAAAAGAATATGTTCACAATTTTGGAGCCAGACTACCCAGATTTAAACCCCAGTTCTATCACTAACTTTTGTGTCTCAATTCCCTCAAGCTATAAAATGGGGATAATAATAATACCTACTTCTTAGGATCATTGTGAGCATTACTGAGTTAATACATGTACACTACCTGACACAAAGTAAGTACTGAATGTCATTGTTAACACTGGAAAGCTACCAGTTCCTCACTACAGGTTCTTAGGGGGTCTCTGACCAATAAAACAGCCTAGAATGAAAGAAACCTACGGTACAGTAAGACTGTTAACACTTGCTGCTCTGTTTTTTCCATCAAAACTAACCATCAAAAACTCCATTGTTTTTGTATCTTTTCTTTTTATTGAAAAAAATTTTAGAAAATGGCAGTTAATAAAGAACACAAACAAATCAGCAAATCAACAGGAATATACTAGTGAAAAGCATAGACAATATAAAACTAAAAATGTCAGTGCTTCTTTAATTGGTTAAGAGCACACAAAATGTAACAGGCAGAAGGTCTATTTTAAACAATTAAAAAGCTGGGTCTTTTCCCCAATTCTCCTCATCAGATATATGCACACCACAAAAAAAATGGTGTGTGAAGATGTATACAAGTAATTGTATCCTGAATTAAGGATACAATCATAACAGCTATTGAAACAGGAATTAACACAATAAAGTCAGCAACAGATTGACAATTTTAAAAACTGAGTCTTTAATACGCTGCCTGGCACAAAGCTATACTATTCTGCTAGATATGAAGGAGAAAGTCTGTTCAGTTTTTAGCAAAAATGCTTCTCCAGAAAAGCAAATGAAAAGAGTGTAATCAGCAGACCAAGAAAACTACAGCTACATATCAGAGCTATAATTTCTCATATCTCAGATAGAAAATCCTATTTATCCAGAATGGACTAAATTTCAGGACAAAACAGTAACACTTAACATTTTTTACATTGCTTCTTTCCTTCTCACCCCAAATTTTGCATGATCTTGCAAAAAGATGGTTTTTAGAATTGGCTATTTTATTTTTCTTTCTGTGGCAAGACTGTCATGAAGTCTTGATATTTCAGGCTCATATGCATCCATGACCAGTGTCCCACTGTGGTCAAAAAACTTAGCAATGGACCTGGTGAATTCAGCTTCCCGCTGCTGTTTTGTTCTCCCACTGATGAAGGTCAGCTTCAGAGTGTATTTGTCATCAAACCTAAGCAAAAACAATAAATCAAAAACCATAAAAAACCAAAGGAAGAGATTCACCCAGTAATAGCAGAGCACCAAATATTTTCGAATAATAGAGGTGAGAAGCCTACACAAAGATTTCTTTGAAAAAACTGCCTTCAAGACACAAATGCTGATTCATAGGTGTTGCTTTGTGTCCCTGACTTAATTACTATGAACCTCCTTTATCTTGTTATAAACTGTTAAGCATATGAAACATCTTCTCTCACCTCTGGACTTTATTACTTGTTATGTTAGAATGGTCTTTCTAGTAGCCACTTCTCTCCAATCTCAACTGACTGGTTCCAATCTTATATAATAAAAGCTAATATGCAAATCTACCAACAGTGGAATGCCTGGTTCCTAAGATACACACTGACCATCAGGGGACAGATGCTCAATGCAGGAGATGCCCCCTGGTGATCAATGCACTCCCACAGGGGGAGCACCACTCAGCCAGAAGCCCGGCTCACAGCTGGTGAGTGCGGTGGTGGGAGCCTCTCCTGCCTCTGAGGCATTGCTAAGGACCACTCGGGGGATATCTGCCTGCTGGCTTAGGCCTGCCTGCTCCCCAAGAGGACTAAGGCCAAGCTGAGGGATTACCTCCACCCCCCTCATGCATGAATGTCATGTCCCGGGCCTCTAGTTTGTTAATATCAGGTCTTAAACTTCTCTGAGAAAGCCTTTCCAAATTAGGTCAGATCTCTCCCCTTTGTTTTTCACAGCACCATCAATCAACAGTCAAATACTGAGTGCCTATCATATGCCAAGTTCAATGATAGGCTACCATGCTATCAATGGTCTCTTTTCTCATTGGTCTCTTTTCTGTTCTTCACACATTCCAGGCATGTTCTTGTCTCAGGACCTTTGCATTTGCCGTTTCCTTTCCCTGGGATAGTCTATTCTTAGCTTGGTACTTGCTAGGCAATCACATTTTTATAAGTAAATGAAGAACTTTTGTTTTCACAGATGCTCCCCAATTCCAGGCTGCTCAGTCCTTAGACCCTGTAATCAATCTAGCTCCATGTCCTAACCTGATGCTAGGCAAGGGATATCTTTTGCTCCATGAACTCTAGAGATTCCTTAGTTATACCTTAAGGAATCTTGAAGGCCTTTACTATCTCCATCCATTCAAAAAGATTTATAACATCAACCTCTGGCGGACTGACATTCTTCCCCTATTCCCACCCACTTCTGCCTCCATTTAATTAGGGCAAATTCAATGGACTGTCAGGCTGGTATTACATTTAAAGGAAGCAGTTGTTTTGGCCTGTTTCTATGCATCTAAAATAGGAAAACTACCAACTACTTTTCAGGATCAATGTCATGGTTAAAACAGTGCTTATCATTAACCAGTGCTGAAAAAAAAAATCATAACTTAATAACGGTCATCTAGCTAGTTATCTGTCACACCTGGAGAGCTAGGAATGAAGACTAACTACTGCTGATATCACACCAACATTTGGACTTTTGGATCCAGTTCCACTGGCAGCTCCATGGCTTTGATGGCAGAATAGGATCTGATGAGTTGTGATCTAATGCATTTTAGAAATAGCCAGACACTAATTCAATAAGCATTTTATTCAGCCCCAACTATGCATGTCAGGCAGTTTTACATGCTAGGGATATAGAGCAGTGACCCCAAGGACAAACCTGTGTTTGAGAACTTCAGTGTGTGTAAAGAAACCAACAATAAAGTAAAAAACCGATGCTTAAGCAGAGCCCTGAAGAAGATAATAAAACAAGCTACCTGAAAAAAGACTATCTCAGGGAGAGGAAACAGCAAATGCAAAGGTCCTGAGACAAGAACTTGCCTGGGATGTGTGAAGGACAAAAAAGAGACCAATGAGAAAGAACATAATAGAGTGCGTAGGAGGCTAACAGCCGTAAGAGACGAGGGGTGTGTTTGCATATGTGTATGGGTGCAGAAGTAAGTATGGATTTCTAAGCTATGCTTAAGAGTTTAGTTTTGTTTTGTTTTTCCTATGAGTTAAGAGTTTTGAGCAGAGAACTGAGTTGATCTGCCTTAAGTTTTAAAATGATCACTGCCTGTTATACTGGGAACAGACTATGGGCAGGGAGAGCAGCTGTAGAGGTCCATTAGGACATTATTACAGTAACCTAACTGAGAGGTGATGGTAGCAGTGCAGATGTTTAGTGGTCGGACTGAATATATTTAGATGGTAGGGCTGACAGGATTTGTTGCAAGAACTGAGAGAGAGAAGTCAAAATGATTCTAGAGTTCTGACCTAAGTAATTAGAAGGATGGAGTTGCCATTTTTTGAGGCAGGTTTAAATGAAGGATAAAAGAGTTATGTTTTAGATGTGTTCGTTTTAAGATGCTCATTAGGATCCAGTATTAAATAGAAAACTGGGATCCATTTGGAATTCAGAGTAGAGGGCTAGGATGAAAACTCAGATTTAAAGGTCTTCATCATATAAGGTGGTATTTAAAGTCTTGAAAGTCTAGTAAGATTACACTTAGTGAGTGAATATAGAGAAGAGGTGCTAGGAACAAGCATTGGTTGTATCTCAAATTTAGAGAAAAGGAATAATGAAGAATTATAAGACTAAGAAACTGACATTACAGTAAGAAGAAAATTAGAAGATTATGATATCCTAGAAGCCTATTTAAAAAGAAAGTGTAACAAGGAGAGAGTGATCCACTATGTCAAATGCTGCTGATAGGTCAAATGAGGAAAGAGAAGTGAAGAGATCAGAAGATAATGGGAGAAGAAGAAAAGGGGACAGAGAAATTAGAACACGGTGCGAAAAGAGTGAGGAGAAAGAAAACAACTTTTTCGTAGTTGGGAGAAATTAGTGTGTTTGTATATTAGAAAGAATAATTTAGCAAAAGGAGAAACATCAAGTCAATGAGAAGGGGTAAGAATCTAGTGGACAAATGGAGCAGCAGCATCAGATAGGAACTTAGAAAGGTGGAATATGATGAGCAGGTGATGATGCGAGACTTCTGGTTGCTTCTATCTTCTCAGGAACAAAAGAGGCTAAGAGTAAAGGTGCAGGAGGAGAGGAGGTTCAAAGATAGAGAAGGTATGAAAGATCCTCTAGACAGTGAGAGAGTAACTGGAATATAGAAATGCCATGGAATCTAAGCTGGGTAAGGAGAAAGTGTGGGGAAGAGGGGACAGAAAAGTGAAAAGGTGGCAGGCTCAACGGAAGCCAGTGGAGCTGAAGAACGGTTAGGATAGGAGAACTACAAGGAGACAGACTAGAAAAATACAAAGCAGTGGCCAGAGAGTGAGATACTTAAAACTGAAATTACTGAAGGTACCTACCTGTCAGTAATAGCAAGGTCTAGTATATAACCTGGGAAATTAAGTGCTTAAGACTTGGTAGAGCCCAACTAGCACAGCCCAGTGGTTGAGTGTCAACCTATGGACCAGGAAGTTGCAATTCAATTCCTGATCAGGGCATATGCCTGGGTTGCGGGCTTGATCCCCAATGTGAAGCTTGCAGGGGGGCAGCTAATCAATGATTCTCTCTCTTCATTGATGTTTCTATCTCTCTCTCTCCCTCTGGAGGGAAAAAAAAAGACTTGGTAGAAAACAAGATAGTCAGAAAAGAGAAAGTAAAACTGAGAGGCTGAAATACTAGAATAATCATCCACTAAGATTTCTGGAAAGAGCTATGTTAGAGAGAGTGCCAATGAACCAGAAGCTTTCTTCAAGAAAAGAGAAGTGGGTCTATATTTAACTGCAATCAGAAGGAAAAGAGGTGACATTATTTCCTCTCCACAGGCACCAATAATATGGCAGTTGGTAAAAATCAGCAGGGAATATGGAAAAATCAGAACCCTCATACAATGCTAGTGGGATTGTAAAATGGTGCAGTTGTTTTGGGAAACAATCCTGGCATTTCCTCAACCAATTTAAAGAGTTAAAATTGGATCCAACAATTCCTCTCCTAGGTATGTTACCTAGGAAAGGAAAATGCATGTCCACACAAAAATGTACACAAATGTTTAGAGTACCATTATTCATAACAGCCAAAAGATGGAAAAAACTCAAATACCCACCATCTAATAAGTGGGTAAGCAAATGCTATATATATATATATATATATATATATATATATATATATATATATATGCCGTGGAACATTATTCAGCATAAAAAGAAATGAAATATTGACACATGCTACACCACAGATGAACCTTGAGAACATTAGGCTAAGTTAAAGAAGCTTGTCACAAAAGAAAATACATGTTATAAGATTCATTCATATGAAATATCCAAAACAAGAAAGTCTATAGTGACAGAAAGTAGAACAGTGGTTACTTAAGGTTGTGGGAAATGGGAGGATAGGGTATAGGCTTTCTTTGTGAGGTAATGAAAATGTTCTAAAGTTGATTGTGGTGACAGTTGCAAATATCTGTACATATACTAGCAACCATTGAACTGTATACACCTTAAATGGGTAAACTGTTATGGTATGTAAATTATATTTTCATAAAGCTGCTTAAAAAACACAAGTCAGCCCTAGCCGGTTTGGCTCAGTGGATAGAGCGTCAGCCTGTGGACTGAAGGGCCCCGGGTTCGATTCCGGTCAAGGGCATGTACCTTGGTTGCAGGCACATCCCCAGTAGGGGGTGTGCAGGAGGCAGCTGATCGATGTTTCTCTCCCATCGATGTTTTTAGCTCTCTATCCCTCTCCCTTCCTCTCTGTAAAAAATCAATAAAATATATTTTAAAAACACACAAGTCAGCCCTAACCAGTTTGGCTCAGTGGATAGAGCATCGGCCTGCGGACTCAGGGGTCCCAGGTTCAATTCCGGTCAAGGGCATGTACCTTGGTTGTGGGCACATCCCCAATGGGGAGGGTGCAGGAGGCAGCTGATCGATGTTTCTCTCTCATTGATGTTTCTAGTTCTCTATCCCTCTCCCTTCCTCTCTGTAAAAAATCAATAAAATATATTTTTAAAAAAACACAACACAAGTCAGAATGAAAATAATGAAATCAAGCTGATATTAGGGTCTAAAATTCTGCAGCTATGTTTCAGTGACCTGGCACAGGCCAAAAGGGCAGCCAGGAGCCCTGCCAGGAGGAGATAAGAACTCAGCTGCAACATCAGAAGGAAGGTCTGCTTCTCTTCACAGGCATCTCAAAAGTTGGTAAAGAGAAGCTTTTTTATACTGATGCTGTACTTACCTTCTATTTTTGAATAACTGTACTTGTAATTTGAGAGCCTACTGCATGCTAGAGACTGTACCGTGTTTTTAGGATTATGACTAAGAGCATGAATTCTACCCTGCTGATGTGGCTCAGTTGGTTGGACATTACTCTGTGCCAGTTTGATCCCCGGTCAGAGCACATGCCTGGGCTGTGATTCGATCCCTGGTAGGGAGCGTGGAGCGTGGAGCTAGGAGCCAATCGATGCTCTGCTCTCAAATTGATGTTTCTCCCACCCACCACTCCTTCATTTAAAAAAAAATCAATTTTTTTAAAAAGAGCATGAATACTTGGCTCCGGTATGGGCTGGAATACCTGCTAGAATTCACTTTTGAGCTGTATGACCCTGAAAGAATTAACTGAACTCTTTGGGCCTGTGTTCTGATTTTAAAAAGGAGTTGTAATAAGGTTTATTATGAGACAATGCACTTAGCACAATAACCACTACACGCTCAATAGAAATTCACTATTATTATAACTAGTATCTCATCTTCTGAAAAACTCTATAAGTCATTTTTGACCCTCCTAAGGCTCAAATAGTTTACATGACATACCAGAAGTCACACAGCTGGAAATAGATGAGCGGGAATTTGAACCCTATTCTAGATACCTAGGAAGATCTCAGATGTCAGTTGGACAAAGTTGTACCTTCTGCTGGTCAGAAACAGACTGAATTGTCATTTTCTGAGTTGCCTGGTACATTGCTTCAGAGATTCCTGACTGCAAAGAAGAAATGGAAGCTAATGGGATTCTTCAAAGACAACTGACTTTACACCTTTGGCCTTTATAATTCTGCACCCTAACTGACTCAGTTAATTAGCCACAGGAAAAAGAGAATAATTCTTCATTCTCCACTGAAGTACTTTCTCTCAGAGTTTATCCTCAGAGCACATCTGTGATAACGCAAGATAGAACTGCAATGCTAAGAAAAACTTTATATATCACTCATTATCCATTCTTCATTTTATATGACTAGATGATCTGCACAGAGTAGGCATACAATAGTCTGTTGCTGAAAATGACTCAACACCCAAGGGAAAAGCCAACACCGGGATTTAGGAATCGGTCATACCTTTTGAGACTGGAGGACAGTTGCCAAATATCGTCAGGATCCATCCCAGTAGGATCTTTCCTGTGGGCCACGAGAAAGATGCTCTTCTCCTTATATGAGGTATAAATGGTCAGGATCCCCATCATCACAAAATAGGTTCGAATAAGGTTAAGGGGAAAACACACAAACATATTCACAAAAGAGAACTAACATACTGGCAAGCAAGGGCTACAAAAACTATTAAAGAGTTCTGTCTTGCTGTAAAAACACTGAATGTTTAGCCATTTCATTTTCATCCTTATGTTTATGTACCAAGAGAAGCAAGGCTCTCAGGTTAGAATACTTCAAAGGGATACTTCAAAAGGGAAGAAAGAAAACCAGCTCTTTTCTGTTCAAAGGGGAGCTTCAAAAGAGAAGGGCATAAACCAGCTCTTTTCTGTTCAATGATAACATGTATAAGAAGATTGCGTTACCTAGTTCATCAAGGCTTGTGCTTATCTACACTAATAAAAGAGAAACATGCAAACTGGTGTCACTCTGCTACGCCCACCAGCCAATCAGGATGAGTATACAAATTAACCCAATAAAGACAGCGGTTAATTTGCATATGCAGGTGCAGAGCGAAGATTGAAGACAACTGAAGACTGAAAATGACTGAAAAGGCTTGGCTTCTCCGCTGCGGCCGGACCAAAGGCCTGGGTCCCGGGTACTGGGGGAAAGCCAGTGGAAGGAAGGCAGCCACGGGAACGAAGGCCTATTGCTCGAATCTTTGTGCCATGGGCCTCTAGTTTCTCTATAAAATACAAAACTAATAATCAGTGAACTTAACCAAACTCAACCAATTTCATGAGTCATTAAAAGAGAAGATGACTTCAGATTAGTTTACTGTAAGAAAATTACTTCATCTACATGGAACTTACTATATTCAGTTTTTGACAGTATAACTACTATTTTGAGAACTTATTATGTGCCAGAAATTGACATAAGAGATTTGTATACACTGTATAACTTAAATTTTATGACAGTGAAAGGCAGGGAAGTATAGTGAAAAATTTCATAATGGGATGATTTGTAGATGCCATGTCTGGGGACTATGATTTGGGATCAATTTGGATAATACCATTTTTGACCAGAACCTGATTTACTAAATGGCTTGCAAAATACCTTTGAAGAGAAATTCCCAAAGTGAAGATTTTAGAAATAATTCAGATTGTGGTAACACTGTTAAGTAAACTGCCCACCAAAATGATAATTCTGAGTGTATATTACCCATATTTATATATGAGCAACATTCAAACAGTTCCAAAAAAAGAGTTATTAGCACAAGATCATAAAACAACCTGGATTTCGAACCCAGGTTTCTATAGTTCTACAATAGGTTCTTATTTCCACTATTACACAAGCCACACCTATATACCTCATGCTCAGTAACTCCCAGTCTAGCCTCTCAGCTTCAAGGAAACCTGACATAGATCTAACCTTCAAAATCTGATCCTTTCCTAATATCCTAGAATGAGTGACTTGAAGCAACCTGGTCTAATGGGAGAAGTTCTAAACTAAGAGTAGGTCATCATTATTGTGTTTTGCTATCAGGTGCTCACATTTGGATTACGACCTCTACTAATAACTAAATAGAATTAAAGATAAAATAAACATATTAAATCCAAAATGTCAGTGATAATTACTAGATAAATTTACAGATTCCCATAGCTGATAATATTAAATTCTAATACTGGCAGATCCCCCAGATCAAAGTTTGTTTTTTGTAGGACACAGGGAGGTTAACAGTAAAGATTTTAAAATAGTCACTAGAAAACAAACCTGAGTATAAATAAAGGATATGATATGACGCACAACGCCAAAACAGGCTTGGACTCTGGAAAAGGGTGCATATAATCCCAAATCAAAGCCACTATGGCAAAGAAACAGGAGATGGTACAGATGGTGAGGCGACCGTCAATTAGACCAAAATTCTCCACATACTTGTACTTTTCCAGAAGTACCTAGTGAGAAGAACAAGGAATCAAGCTAACAGGAATGCTTCCTCCCTAGAACCTGCTTTTATTCTTAATTTCCATGATAAAAGCTATATTGGAATCATATAAATTACCCAGTAGTTCTTTCTACTCAGAATTTTATCATTCCAAGCAAAAGGACTCAAGCTGTTTGTAACAGATCCCAGAGAAAAAGTTCATCAACTTTTCATACATTTTTTAAAATCCTCAACTTATTCCCTGAGATAAAACTAAAATTTTATTTTTCCTTTTTAATTAGTGAGATGACCAATCATGGATGAATGTGCTTTATTCCCTCAACCTTCTTGGCTCTTAGCTAATTACAACAGATGAACAGCTTCCTGAAATTGAAATGTTAGAGAACTTGAAGAGAGGCGTTAGGCAGCTAACATTTATATTTCTACACATGCTCCCCCACATACACTGTAAGGATTATAGAAACTGCTTTCTGGCTCAATTCCTAACACTGGAAAACTAAGGTCATTCTAAGTGATAGAAGAAAAAGATCCTGCAGATGAGCCATCAGCCGTACACACTAATAGACCCTCACTTCAAGAAAGTACCTTTTTGGCAGAATCATCCAAAGAATTTTTCACAGCTGATCCATCCCATTTGTCAATTTTTACAGGCTTATCATCAATCTTCCACTGTAAAATAAAGAGTTGTACATCAAGAAATATGGCATCTTACTCAATGTAAAATGAACTACTTCCTTAAGGACATTCTTAAGTATAGTACCATTTACTCTTTCTCTTCTGATGTTGGACATCTAAAAGACAGAACACCCAGAAATGAAGGTGAAGGAGACTAGGGTCACTAGAATCAGGTGGTGCTCAGGATGTTGCCAGTCTTCACGCTGAGAAGTCAAAATCTATAAGCCCAAAATCACCACACTTACATGGGCTACAGAGACTACAGTGTGAACTCACATATCGCATTCCTGTCCTACCCAAACATGAGTATAGAAAAGATCTCCACTTGGTTATCCTTTCACTTGTGACCACAAAATTCAGAAAATATATATCTATGAACTTTCAGACACTAATAAAATGAGGAAGGTCTCCTTTAATATAACAGTATCTTCATTGGCAAACAACTTTTACATTTTACCAGCATGTCTTAACTATAGGAAAACAGAAAATCCAGTGTAATCTGTTGGAAAGAACATTTTGAATTAAAAACAAGTTATATCACCAGTGAGTTGTGACTTTTGGACAAACCCTGCTTCAATTTCCCTCATCTGCAGAGGTTGAGAAAGGTTACCAAATACTGTGCTACTTAGAGGCAAGTGATTATCTCACACATTGTTGGCAGAAATTCAAAATGGTACAACACCTATAGAAGAACTTAGCACCTTGGATTCAAGTTCCCACTTCTGGACATTTTTCCATTTCCACATCGACATGAAATAATATACAAGGCTATAAATGTAGCAGTGTTTATAGCAGTAATTATTATATAGTTATCACATACAAAATAGAAATATATATTAGTCCATTTAAGCGGAGATGGCAAGTAGGCGGTTGGATATATAAGTTTAGGGCTCAGCGGAGAGGTCCAGATTGGAAATATAAATGTGGAAGGCATCAACTTACAGATTATATTTAAGCCATGACACTGGGTATCTCTTTGGAATGAGTGTAGATAGAGAAGAGGGCTAGAGACTTGCCAATATTTACAGGCCAGGAAGAAGACTACATACATACATACATAACAGAGAGACCAGTGAAAGAAGAAAATCAAGAACAAGAAGTGTTCTTGAAGCCACAACATAAAGAAAATATTTCAAGAACGAAGTGATCAATGAGTCAAATATTACTGAAAGGTTGAAGATGAAAAACTACTATTGAGATTTCACAATGGGGAGGCCACAGCAGAGAAATGGTGCAGACAGTAGCAAAAAAAGAGACCTGGGCAAACGGAATTATTAACGTCTGTGATATCACTGAGCTACAAAATGGTGAATAAGCAGTTAATAATAATATTAATAATTTGAAGTTTCATACATTACTCAATAAGCACTACAGAGATTTTAAAAGAGTTTAAATTAAAATACAATTCATATACTATAAAACTCGCCATTTTAAAATGTACAATTTAGTAGTTTTTAAAATTATTCTCACAAGATTGTCACAAGATATCACTACTACCTAATTTCAGAACATATTCATCACCCAAAAAAGAAAGCTCGTACCCTCCAGCCCTGGCAACCACTAATCTACTTTTTGTCTGCATGGATCTTCCCTTTCTACATACTAAATGGAATCATACAATGTGCAGCCTTTTGAGGCTGACTTCTCTCACTCAACATAATGTACTGAAGGCTCATCCGGGTTGTAATAGGTATCAGTACTTTATTCTTTTGTGTAGCCAAATATTCTACTGCATGGATATACAATATTTTGTTTATACATACATCTATTAACAAATACTTGGGGAATACTTGGATTGCAGCTACCTTTTGGCTATTATGAAGAATGCTGCTATTATAATTTGCATACATGTTTTCATGCAAGACTTTTATTTTCGAATCTTTTGGGTTTATACCTAGAAGTGGAATATGCCAAGTCATATGTTAACTCCATGTTTAAGTTTCTGAGGAGCTGATATGCTGTTTTCCAAAGTATCGGCATCACTTTACATTCCCACCAGCAATGTAAAAGGGTTCCAGTTTCTCCACATCCTGATCAACAGTATTTTTTTAATTTTTTATTATAGTCAGATACGGGGTGTAAAGTGGCATCTCATGGTGGTTTTGATTTGAATTTCTCTAACGACTAACACGTTGAGCTTCTTTTCATGTGCTTATTGGCCATCTATGTGTCTTCTGTGGAGTTACTCACATAGTCTTTTATTCTTTCTAAAATTGGGCTTTACATTGAGTTATATAGATTAAATAGTTAGACACTAGACTCTTATTAGATATACTTTACAAATATTTTCTCATTCTATAAATTGTCTTTTCACTTTCTTGATAATGTCCTTCAACACAAACCTATTTTTAAATTTAAAGTACAAACAAGTTTTCAGATCCTATTAAAGTTTAGTTTGCAACACAGTGTTAAAAAAGCCAGCACCTTGTTTCTTGTTTTGTTTTTAATCCTCACCTGAGGATATTTTTTCCATTGATTTTCAGAGAGTAAAAGGGAGGCAGTAGGGAGAGAGAGGGGCATCGATGGGAGAGAGACACGTCGATTGGTTGCCTCCCTGACAGAGTGCAGGGGTAAAACCCACAGCCCAGGTGCATGGCCTTGACTGGGAACTGAACCGGGATTCTTTAGTGTGTGGGGCCAATGATCTAACCACTGAAACAGACCAAGGCAGCACCTTGTTTCTTTCAACACACACACGCTTACAGTAATGCCATCAAACCATTGTCTTTGTCAGAGCTGGGTCAGGATACAAGCATCCCATCCGTTAAGTCTGACAAACTAAGATTCCATCACTGAGAGTAACAGAAGAGGAACGTGGTTGGTAGGTGACAAAGCCAAGGCTTAAGCCCAAGTCTTCCAATCTCAAGACAGATGTTCTTTCCACTATTACGTTAGCTAGCACATGGCCTGCTCCAGAATGAGAGGCAACATCCTACAGTGAGAGAACTGATTAACAACTGGGGAGTTAGATCGTCACTAACTCACTGTGTGGTCTTGGGCAAGTTGCTTCCTTTCCCCTCTCCAACTGTATCCAAGAGCTCTTCATTACAAGCATTTTAGAGAAAACACTATTGATTAAGCAGAATAGTTAATAAACAAATTTTAAAAAACTTAAGATGTCAGAACCATAAGAGACTTAAAAAGTCATCTAGGACAGTTCTCAACCCAGAAGTAATTGTTAAATGTAGAGGAAATAAGTAGCTATCTGTGAAAATATGCAGATGTCAAGGCCCCACCTCTATAGAATCTGATTCAGGTCTGGAATGAGGTCCAGAAATCTGTATTTTTAACCAGGATCCCAAGGGGGTCTGATGTAGACAGTCTCCGTATCATGTTATGAAAAATATTTTAAGAAAGCTAATATACCCAGAATAACTGCTAGTTAGCAGTAGCTACATGTATTTTGTTGAGTACTTATTATGTGACAGACAACACTTTGTAAAGTAAATGCTATAATTATCCCCACGTTGCAGATGAAGAAACGGATATAAACAGATTTACTAACTTGCCCAAGAACATACCTGGTAAGTGGCAGGCAGGATTCAAAGACAGATGGCCTGGCTCCAGAGCCCTGTGATCTCAATTATTAAGATACAAAAGCTGGGCTTTAAGATTAAGCTTGCTAGTCCAACCAGGAGACAGAACTCTAGCTCTGAGGTTAAAAGGGTCTGGATATAGCTTCTAGAAAGCATGGTTTAATATCACAGTTTAATAGCCAAAACAAATCCCGTCAGGAGACAGAAAGGATTTAGTTTCTGGAAAGAATGATTTAATACAATATATTAATTTTAACAGCCAAAACAAATTAAACAAGCAACTTTTCTTTATAGCCTGCTAGGTAGAACAAAATGCTTTGGTGTATTCTGGGCAAAATAACTTATTGCAATGATCTAAGTTATTCTGTGATGGAGTTTAGACGATTATATTTGCATACCTATTTTTAAGACCAGGAAACTAGAAGTGTCTTGTTCTTAAAGTCATTTTTCCTGGAACAGAAATTCACATCTGCTGAGGGAAAGCTTAAGTACATTTGCATCGCTTTATTACATTTGTTTATGGCAAGTGAAATTACAGCTGGAAGATATAAAATAAAAACCCTCCAAAAAAATCAAGACAAATCAAGTTAAAGATACTGTAAGCCTCTCATTTCCACAGAGCAAAAGTTCCTCTATTCATTCAGATCTTGCTCCATTGAGATTTTTTTCCTATGTTCTCTTCCACAGCACCCTTAGTTTTCAGACAACTTGAGGCACCATCTTCTAAGACTGTTTCTGAAGAATGAAGTGGCAGAACTGAAGTTTTTTTTCTGCTTAATTCAATACTGCAAGTACTTATTATAGAACCTCTCATGGGAAAATGGACAAATACAAATTGGTGTAACAATACAAGACAGTGTGTCACATGAAGTGATAGCTTAATGTCCATGTGCCTGCCGTAAATGCTAGAGAATTCAGAAGGGGACTAGCTCAATGTAAGGCAGCAATGAAGTTTTCCAAAAGGAAGTACCTACACAGCTCCTGACTTATTTTTTTCATTCCCATGTGCCAGGAATGCTAGAGAATTCAGAAGGGAAATAACTCAATGTAGGGCAGAAAAGAAGTTTTCCAAAAGTGCCTAAACAGCTCCTGACTTATTTCTATCTCACTTCTTGGGTCATTCTGCCAAGTGTTCCTTTGTCTATTTTCTGTTATTCGAGTTGGGGGTTCTCATCACCTTGTCATTCTATTTTTATAGCCCTTTACAAAGAACATTTCCCAATATTATACAATTTAATATTTACCAGCCTGTAATATGCATATACCAGAGGCCAGTGCAAGAAATTCATGCACGGGTGCGGTCCCTAGGCCTGGCCGGTGATTGAAGCACGAGCAAGCGTCTGGCGTGGAAGGGCAGGTCCCAGCTGACCTCTGGACCCTGGGCAGCACCTGGACCCCCGGCCCCTGCATGCCTTCCTCCACCTGAGTCACAGTGCCCCAGTCTCCACGAGGAGATGGTGTGGGCCTCTGGACTACCCAGTGGCGCCGCACAGAAGCCAGGTAGGCAGTGCGCCCTCTCCCCCCGCTGCTTCCCAGACTGGCTCCTGCGCAAACCCACAGAAGCCCAACTGGCCCCTGCGGTCCTGGTGGCTGTTGCCAGGCTCACCAAGAAGTGGCCAGAGGCCGCTCTGGTGTGGGACGGAGTGGGCTCCTCATGGTACCTGGCGTCTGAACTTGGGGCTTCCCCAGCACAAGAGCCCTGGTGTCCTGGGGAAGGGTACCAGGGGGAGTAAGAGTGAGATCAGTGGCCACCCTGCATTCTCACGGCACCTCTGTCCCCATCACTCCCCGCCCCCCCCATAGCTGGCTAGAGGTCGCAGAGCGTCAATGGCACCTGCTATGCTCCATGCTGCTCCCTGATGGTCAGCGTACATCATAGCAAGCGATGGAACTCCCCATCTCCTGGGTCCAACTCCTGGTCAAACAACTGTCTGAGGGGACAATTTGCATATGCGGTTTTTATTATATAGGAGGATGAGCATACACAATTTTTACATAAGAAAATTTAAGTTCAGGAATACCAAGTAACTTATTCAAAGCCATGCAACTTTTAACATGCTGCAGTAGAATTTAAATGTCTTTCTTTTTACATTAATCCCTATAAACTACTATGTATAAGGCCTTACTAGAAGGCTTTTAATTTTTACCTCTCCAAACTATCTGAATAATTTTCCTGAATCCACTTTAGTCTTAAAAACCTTCAACAGCTTCCTGCTCCTGCTTCAAGCAATCCATGCCCTCCTTTTTACTTATTTATTTATCTTTATTGATTTCAGAGAGGAAGGGAGAGGGAGAAAGACTGAAACATCAATGATAATGTCATTGACTGGCTGCCTCCTGTACTCCCCTACTGGAGATTGAGCCCAAAACCCTTGGCCACATTTGAACCCCAGATCTTTCAGTCTGCAGGCTGACGCTCTATCCACTAAGCCAAACCAGCTAGGGCTTATGCCCTCTTCAAGCTACAGGTTTCTTACAGAACTGTCCGATCAACTCACTACCTAAGAAACAGCAGGCACCATCTGTGTACCTTTGCTCAAGGACATTAACTGGTATTTGCCTTCCCTCGCTCTCCCCCAGCTCCACTTCAGACAACAGGTCATCCCCTGGGGCCTTACCCCCTTATCGATTAGTTCTCAGGGATCATTTTCTCTCTCTCATTTGAACTTCTGTAAAAAGTACACAACTAAATACACCAAAAACGTCTATGTTTAATATTCTGGGTGTCCCATGTTCTATATTCAGCAATACTGAGTACTTTCTGACGATGGGATTCTTGATTTATTCCTATGGGACACTATAGGTTATGGAGATTACTAATGCTCCTCATGGGTTTTGATTCTCCCCAAAACCCTAACACTTCAGATGAAGAAAGGGAGGCTTAGTGAGGGTAACAAAGGATTCGTACAGTCTGAAGGTAGCTACTTCAAAGCTCAAATTTTAGGATTCCCCAATCCAGGTTCTTTCAATAACCCAAGGAGGCCATATACTTCTCAGTAATCACTACCTTAGCAGAATGCCCGTGCTTAATGTTTGCTGGTGGTAATCCAAAAAACAGGGAAAGGCAACAGCAGTCAACAGGGTGAGCACAGGCTGTGAGGTGCTCGCCGGGCAGGAAAGGCAGGACTCCTGTACGAAAATGACCACCGATCCCCAACATTTTCACATGTTTCAGAGCAATTCGCTCTGAACCCCAACCCCCAGAACACATTCCGTCCCTTAAGAAGGGTTCACAGTGTGAGAATTATTTATACTCAAAACCGACGACACCCAAAGAGAAGCAAAAGGACCGGGACCCCTCCACTGGCTACGTACTCATGCCTCCGGCACCTACCAGGTGTTGGGCACCGGGAAGTCTGAAAGCTGTTTCCAAGCAAAGTAGCAAAAACTGACTACTGACTACAGTCAAGACCCACGCCTAACACCTCCCAGCAAACTGGCCCAGGGCCCCGCAACGAGAACCGCAACGAACCTTAGGGCTAGACCCTCCTTCCAGACGAGGAAAGAGAGGAGGAACAAGCATATGTCAAGGTCACACGACTAATTAACTGGAGGCAGAACCAGGACTGGGACGCGGATCTCTCCGCAGCTGTTTCTTCCAAGATGCTATGCTGTGCAAAGGACAAGAGGGAACATCCCAAGAGCAGAGTTTTCCTTTTCTTTCCTTCTCAACCCTGGTTGCTAGGACCGTCGTTTTTAAAAACGTGGATGGGCGGAGGGGGAAAGGGGCCACGCGGGAACCAGCAGCGGGAGGCCCAAAGAGGAGGAAAATGGGGGGTGAAGATGGCGAGAGGAAACATAAATCTTAAAGGCTCCCTGTCGGTCCAGCAGGGGAAGTCAATGCTCGATTAAGCGCAGTATTCGGGGTGTCTGTGACAAAACGCCCAGAAACTTGAATCCTGAGCGACACGCAAGGGTGGCCGTCGCGGTGGGGGGCTTAGGGACTACCGACGTCCAGCGGGTGCTTTCATGCCTGTGGGCGTCGGTTTTCCCCGTCGGTGAAATGGGCACACTGAGCAGGAGCCCCCCGCGCCCCGAGGAAAAGCGACGGCTGCGTGGGAACGTGGAAATAATCGGGTTATCGCTCCTAAGAAGCGGCGGTGACCAGCATTAAAGACCAGGAGCGCGTCCGAGAAGGAAAGAAGACCTAAAGAGGAAAGAGCCCGGGTCTGACGTGGGGAGGGAGCCGGCTGTAAGCGCCCGTCGGGTTCCCACGGTGGGCCAGACCAGTACTCCCTCGAGAAACCGCTGAAGAGAAGGGGGGCGGGGATGGGAAGGGGGGCTCGCCGCCTCCCAGGCCTCCGCTGGCCTGGACTGTCCCCCAGAGCTGTCTCCTCACCTTGTCCAACAAGCCGCTGCGGCCACTGCCTGTCCCGCAGCCAGAGCCACCGCCAGCCCCACTACTGCCTCCGCCACCGCCAGATCTCCCGCCCTGGCCAGCCGCCGCCATCTTGTCTGCCTCGGCGTCTCCCTCCCACTCCTACCTGTCCGAAGCCGATTGGCTGGAGCCTGCGGCGTGGCGTGCCGCGCGGAGCCCATCGGGATTCGTAGTTCGCAGCTGGCTGACGCGAGGTTGCCCGCAGAAGTGGCCGCGGGGCTTTCTGGGATTTGTAGTAGTTAGAAGCGCCGGCGGCCGGTAGCAACCCAGAGGGCTAGCCGCCGCGTCGCGGTTACTAAGGAGTAGAGAAGGTAGTGGCAAGCGCCACCGTGGAGCGGCTCCGAGATCCCCGAGAGGCTCGCAGGCGCGCATCCCGCCTGACCGGGAGGTCGCTCCCTCGAACGCCTCGGAGGCGGAAGCGACGCCGGAGGCCGGTGCGGCTGGAAACTTAGTTTGCGTGAGGGGTTCGCATCCCCTGTCCCAAAGGCAGTGTTTCCAAAGGGCCGGCGGGAGCTGTGCTTCATCTTTTCCTAGTCCTGTTCGCACCAGTTATTCTCCCTGGCGACTGTCCTTAGCCCAGTGGGTCTCAGCCTTCCTGATGCCGCGACCCTTTAATACAGTTCCTCATGTGGTGGCGACCCCCAACCATAAAATTATTTTCGTTGCTACTTCATAACTGTAATGTTGCTACTGCTATGAATCGTACTGTAAATATCTGATATGCAGGATGGCCGTAGGCGACCCCTGTGAAAGGGTCCTTCGACCCCCAAAGGGGTCGCGACCCACAGGTTGAGAACCGCTGTTAGCCATTGGTAATGTGTTCGTGTGCACTGTCGGAGAATTATAGAAAACCCATTCGCTGACTACTGTCCGCCAGGCAGTGTCCTATGTGCATTTACTTATTTTCCTATGTAAGTATAGTTGGTATATGATAGTGTGTTCGTTTCCGGCGTATAATATAGTGACTCGACATTTACGTACCTTACAACGTGCTCACCATACAGTCTAATAATCATCTGTCACTGTGCAAAGCTGTCACCATATTATTGACTATATTCACCTTCACCTTTTTCACCTACCCCCCTCAACCCCTCCCCTCTGGCAGCCATCAGTTGGATCTCTATGAATCTGTGTTTGTTTTGTTCATTTTTGGTTGTTGTTTTTTCAGATTACACATATAAGTGAAGTCATACTGTCTCTTTCTCTGACTTACTTAGCATCTAGGTCCATTCACGTCAAAATGGCAAGATTTAATTCTTTTTTTATTTTATATATGTATTTTAAATGCCAGATGGAAGAATTTTATGGTTTTATTAAGCTCAGACACAATGTGCACGTAAACTGTCTATTCACTTTCTTCTCTGTGCAGCCTGGTGTCGGGACCGGGGACCCTGGTGGCCAGCTGGGCCGCTCTTTCCACAATGGCTTTGCAGCTGTGAGAGGAAACGTTGGGATCAATCTCGGCAAAGTAAGATTTGCTGGACACCAGCAGCACTCCCAGCTCCTTGACACTGTGGGCCGGTAACGCTCAATAGCCACTGCGCAGCATGGGCTGTGTTTTCTTGTTGCTCCCACAAGCAGTGTTGGACATCAAGGTCTGGCCCTTATATCTCCTGTGCACCACCGTATTGTCCATGCCTCTGGGTGTCCACCAGTTGCACTTAATTTTGACATATCTGCCCGACGGGTGATAGATGAGCTTCTTGGTCCTCTTTCTGATGATTGATCATGGGTTTCATGAAGGGTCTGAGGGCTGCCGTGAGGCAGAATAGGAAATGGCTGCCACCTCTGTAGGCAGCTCTGAAGAAGACAGCTCATTCTCTTTTTATTACTGAGTAATACTCCATTGTGTGTGTGTGTGTGTGTGTGTGCACGCCTTCTTTACATCCATTTTGTCCCCTAACAGCCCTGTCAGGTGAGGAGAGTATGGAACTTACCCAAGGCCACATAGCATGTATCAAAACCTGATTTAGAAGCCAGGTGTTTAACATCAAAACGCATGGTTGTTCCCTCTGCTGCTCTGCTTGTATAATTTTAGGATGTAATAGTATTCTAGATTTTTATTCACATTTTTTCCCACCAAAGTTTTTGAGCAGCAACATTGCCCAGAACTATATCCTAAGGGATACAGGGGGATCAAGACAGATCTGTTTCCTACTCTCGTAGAATTCCTATTCCAGCGACCCAGAGTGATCACATAATAGGTTTGTACTATACTATGCTCTGTTACATTGCATCACTTGTGGGTGTTTTCATTTCCATAAACCCCTAAGTGTCCAAATGATTGAACATATGTTTATTGAGTGCTTACTATGTAGCAATCACTGGGGATATTTTGTTGAGTAGAACTGACAAAATACCTGTCTTGGCAAAGCTAACGTTCATCTGGTCATTATCACTAAATAATATTAGATGAGATCTCCTCATCTCTCTGAAAATGCCCCTGTAGCTTTTTGTTGTTTATCTTTTGTGATTTATCAGTTCTCATGACCCATCCCTAATGTCACCTGCTCTGTGAAACCTTCCCTGATCCTTCCATCTTCCTTCCTCCAGATAGATGAAGTGCTCCGTAGCATTGCATTCATGGTTCAGTTTATTTCAGTGAACATTCATGGAGCCTCTTCAGTGGGCTGTATGAGGTGCTGGTGATAGAGAAATATGTAGGACCCAGGCCTGGCCTTAGAGCGTCTCACAGCCTGGGGTTGGGGGGATTGTTTGGAGTGAGGAACAGGCAGGCAAGCAGACCTTTATAATATACTCAATGGAGGCAGTATGCCTCCATTAAGAGGCAGGCCTTAGATGATAGCACAGAGAAGGGTCAGCCTGAGGAGAAGACATCTGTATGAGCCAGGCAGAGGGGCGATGTGTGATAGGCCAAAGGAATAAGGCAGGCAAATGTATGCAGATGAAAAACGTGTGTGTGTGTGTGTGTGTAGCTGAGAGGCACTACAATTGGACTGATATTAGCTCCTTCAAATGACGTCAGAAGTAGCTGAAGCTAACTAGGCAGGCAGCCTCTAAATCTGGAACTTGACCTTTATTTTTCTATCTTGCAGGTAAAGTTCCTATTTCTCTTTGGGTTACTTTCTAGACAATGTGACCTGGGGGTTATGTGCCCTTTCTAGGTCATTAGTTGTAAATCCACACCGTCTCACCTAGTGTTCCACATAGGGAATTGGAATTTCTATGATTAGTTGTGTGCAGGTCGGTACATCCCCCATGAGCATGGGTGTGATTCATTCTTCGTGTTATGTGCATAGCAAATATCTTTCCCCAGATTGTATCTTATCTTCCAACCTTGTCTTTGCTACTGTTGCTGTGCATAATTTTATCTTATGTAAATGATTATATAAACTGATTCTTCCCTTACTGATTTGTGGTTTGCACATCTTATTTAAGCACTCTAGTCACATCCCATTGTCATAAAATTATTCTTCTGTTCCACCTTCCCATCTATGTCTCTATCTCTATCTCTACATATGTATCAGCCTACTTCTGGGCTTTTTAGTCTATGGTATTTTTCTAGGCCCTAGGTGAGACACATTTTGGAGCAGAAGAGTAATAGAAGAATATAATTAAGGAGCAAGGTCAAGAGCTCTGAATGGCAGGCTAAAAAGGAGTGTAATGTCTATTTTACAGGTGAAGAAACACACAAAAAAGGAAGTCAAGAGACTTTTCCGAAAATCAAAGATCAAGTAAGTACTATGCAGATCAGAAGCAAGGTTCCTATGTTCTATAAGTTACTTGAGCCTTCTCCAGCAGTCATCATCTCCAACATTTCCCAGCCAGCTATTCACTCATTCATTCATTCATTCATTCATTCATTCATCTATCTGGCAGATAGGTATAGTTGGTCACAAGAGAGATTTTCTAAAAGATAGATTGAGTGAATTACTCTTGATCTTTCCCCATCTATCCATTCATCTTCCCAACACATTTTTAGTGAGTTCTAGGCTCTATGTTAGGCTCTGGGATTACATAGGTGATAAGGTATCATAGGTTCCATAGCAGGTGGGAAGTTGGTAAGGGCAGCAAATAATTATAAAGTAATAAGTATACACCAGAAGTATGGGTTGTCATGGGGACACATAGGAGGGGCCTCCAATCCTTTTGGGGGTGGTCAAGAATCAGGAAATTCAGAGTGCCTTATGGTGGGTCAAAGAAGATACAACATCACTTATTCATTCCGCAAATAATTATGGAATTCATTATGTGCCAGGTGCTGTGTTAGGTGCTGGAGATGAAGAGATGAATGTCGTAGATACTGTCCTTCCTCTGGAGGAGCTTAGATTCTAATTAGGGAGCTCAGAAATATGTATAAAAACCCTTGGATCCTGGGAATACCACCGTATCCTTCGTTTGGCTGTTCAGGGGCCTTAAGACGAAGCTCAAACATTTGGCCTCCATCCTCGGTGGGAATCCACTCAGAAGACTGTTGCAGTATTGGGGGTGAGGGTGAGGGATGAAAGATTTAAAGCAGTAAGAAACAGAAAAGTACATTGAAGAGTGTTTCTGAGCTGGAATTGTCACGACTCAATGACCAGTTAAGGGAATCCCATTTCACCAAGCATTATTTTTATCAGGTCTCTCTTTCTGAAGCACAGCTTGGGTCAGGTCTCTCCCCAGCTCAGATGTCATCCATGGCTCTCAGTTACTTACATGGTGAAGCCTGAGCTCCTGGCCTGACACTGAAGGCCCTTGAGGAGCAGGCACCACCCTTCCTGTCTAGCCTTACTGTCCAAGACTCGCAAACACATCCTCCTCCTGGGGCAGATTGCTTCTTTATTGCAGCAGGAATGCCAGCCACCACATCCTCAGTCATGTGGCTTTTCTGTTTAGAATGCTTATCTTTCTATCAATAAACTCAGTGCACCCCTCAGATCTTATTTATCCAGTTCAAATCCCACTATTTGCCTATCATCTTGCTGACACTGTGAGCCACCCTTTCCCCTGAACTCTGTTAAAACAAAGGACATTTCTAGGGAGCACTTAGTGCGTACCAGGCACTACCTTTCTACCTTGGTCCTTTTCTCTTCCTCCTAAGGTAGGTGTTATTGCCCACATTTTGCAGGCGAGGAACAGGCTTAGGGGGATAGAGTAACTTTCCACTCACGGAGCCAGTATTCAAACCAGGTCTGCCTGAGTCCAAAGGTGATGCTCTTGCTGAGTTAGGACTGATCTGAACTACAACAACAACAACAACAAAACAACAGCTCAAGGCTTTGTCTCCCTCTTCACTTAGAGCCCATTTCTGAAGCAGGGTAGTGGGCCTCTAGGCCCGCAGAGGTAGGGTGTAACGCTGTGTGGCGGTCCAGCGGGGCTCACAAGCTGCGCTGGGATGAGAGAGCAATGCTGCGCCTTCTCACTCTCCTACTTCCCCTTTTTCTTTGCTTCGTTCTCAGGGCGATGGCCTCCTCAGGAATCTATAAGCTGGATGATGGGAAGCCTTACCTGAACAACTGCTTTCCAGCCAAAAACCTGCTTCGGAAACCGGAGGAAGGTCAGATGACTTCTCAAATTGCTACCTTTGCCTCACAGCCAGCTTCTGCTTTAGAATGTCCATCATGTCCATTTCTTCTTCTCCAGCCCCTTGCCTTCTGTTCCCTACCCCACCTATTCCCATCCCTTCCAGTCCATCTTCCCAGCAGCCTCAGGCAGCCTCCTAAAGTACATGGCTTACCATCGTGTTCCCTTCTGTTCAGTGACTTCCCATTGCTGGCTCCTTTGCCTGCTGTTTTGTCTTCAGAGTCTAACCTCCCATTATCCTTATACAGCCCCATTCCTTCATTTATGCCTGTTCCATAGTGCTCTCATTTCACGTGGCTTTTTTTATTTGCCCAGAATGTTCCAGCCCCCATTCCAGTTATCCATATTCTTCCCATCCACTAAGCCCAGTTCTTCTCCCACTTCTCCCACATGTAGCTCCCTTAGTCCCCATCCTCTCTAGCGAGCCATCTTCCTCTTTCTGTTGCCTGTTTAATGATGAATTATATTCTGCCAAGCTCTTAAGTAAAATGGCTTAAACTTGACTCTGCTAAGTAGTTTTTCAAACTTTTATCTAGTTAAAAACACCTCTGTGGCAGGGACTTCTCACAACACAAGCAGAGCCATGCAGGTGGAACACTGCCAAAGAAGTGCGGCTTCACTGGATTGGATTTGTTGCTCTGAAAGAGTAGAGCAAGGAGGAGTACCCCTAATTTACTCTACATGAAGTGACTTGCTGGTCACTCTGTGCATTGCATTTTGGGAGAACCATCTTCTCCTGTCTGTCCTCCCCACTTCTCTAGAGTGATTTCATTTTTCACATAGAGACCTTCTCTGGCTCCTACCTGCTTAAAACACTCCCATGGAGTTGTCAGTATGAAATCATGATTTTATACCCCTCCCTCTCCCCCCCCACACAGATGGATAGATAGAGAAGTATAGTCAGATGTATCTGTATGTGTTAGTATATGTGCGTATATTTCCTAGTCCGCTGAGAGCAGTGATACCTCAGTCATGAAGTGTGTACTGGCACCTACGTTGTGGTTTTTAAATGCTATTCTCCAATAAAAGAAGCTCCTTAGAGAACAAGTTGTTTCTAGGGCTGGGGCAGGGAAAATACACATTGAGCCTAGAACATCATGTGGTGCCAGAAAGTAAAGAAGTGGTCAGAAAAGTGATAGATTCATGTCAAGAAGACGTAAGAGCCAACTTAAAGGAGCTTCTGATAGCCATAGATGGGACATTCTGAGCAACAAAATAGATAAAGGTAGATTTGGGTTATAAACCATTGAATAAATATCCATTAGCCCATCATTTTATATATATACTAGGGGCCCAGTGCACAAAAATTTGTGCACTCGGCGGGGAGGGGGGGGTCCCTCAGCCTGGCCTGTGCCCTCTCACAGTCTAGGACCCCTTGGGGGATATCCACCTACTGGCGTGCCTGGCCAGCCTGGGTGAGGAGCTGATGGCTGTTTGCAGATGGCCAAGCCCCCCAAGTGGGGACCCTCACCCCATGAAGGTGTGGGCATCCTGGGTGAGGGGCTGAGGGCCATTTTCAGACTGCTCGTAGCTCCCATTGACCCAACGTCCCAGCGAGGCTGGCTGGAATCAGGTTTCTGGGGTTTATTTATCTTCTGTAATTGAAACTCTGTTGCCTTGAGCAGCGGTCTAGTCAAGCAATGAAGCCTCCTGTTTGCTTCAGCTCCATGGCTTCTATAACTGAAACATTGTTGCCTTGAGCAGAGGCCCGACTGGCCTAGGCAGGCAGTTTCAACTCCATTGCTGGTGCAATGGAATCCTCCTGTTTGCTGTAGCTCTGTGGCTGCCGGCCACCATCTTGGTGGGTTAATTTGCAAACAGCTGCTCTGATTGGCTGGTGGGCATGGTTTGGCTGGTGGGCATGACTTAGGTGTCTCGGAGTGATGATCAATTTACATATTACTTTTTTATTAGATTAGACTAGATGCCCAGTGCACAAAATTTGTGCACTCAGGGTGGGGGGAAACACCCTCAGCCCCACCTGCGCCCTCTCACAGTCTGGGAGCCCTCAGGGAATGTCCTGCATTGAGCATCTGCCCCATGGTGGTCAGTGCATATCATAGCAACCTATCATTCTGCCATCAGGCTGAAACTGGCTCTGTGACATCCCCCGAGGGGTCCCAGATTAAGAGAGGGCACAGGCCAAGCCAAAGGACTCCACTGGTGCACAATTGGGGCTGGGAAGGGATGCAGGAGGTTGGCCAGTTGGGGAAGGATCACAGGAGGGCTCCAGGGCATGTCCAGCCCATCTTGCTCAATTGGCCAGACCCCAGCAGCAAGGCAACTTACTGGTCGGAGCGTCTGACCCCTGGTGGTCAGTGCACATCATAGCGAGCAATTGAGCAGCCTTAGCATATCATTACCATATTACGCTTTGATTGTTTGAATGGCTGACTGGATACTTATCATATTAAGCTTTTATTGCATAGGATGTATATATACATGTATATATGTATGTATACATACATACACATGTCACACACACACACATATATACATATGTATATATTCTTATATAATAAAAGCCTAATGAGCTAAGTGTCCGACTGTTTGTTTGACCATTTAACCAGTCGCTATGATGTGTACTGACCACCAGGGGGTAAATGCTCCAACTGGTAGGTTAGCTTGCTGCTGGGGTCCAGCTGATCTGATCAGGAGGGAGCTAGATGGGCCGGACACGCCCTGGAGCCCTCCCATGGTCCTTCCCTGGTCCCAATCGTGCGCTGATGGGGTCCCTTGGCCTGACCTGCACTGGGCCTCTAGTATATACGTGTTCATTATAGGCATACACACATATATACACATTACATATTTATAATAGACCTAAAATGATGGACTGGCAAGTCTGAAATCTATAGAGCAGGCAGACTGAAAACTTCAGGAAGAGCTGATGCTGCAGTCTTAAAAGAGCAAAATTCTTTTTCCTCTGGGAAACCTCAGCTCTTCCTTTTAAGTTCTTTCAGCTGATTGGTTGAGGCCCATGCACATTATCAAGGATGGTCTCCTTTACTTAAAGCCAACTGATTGTAGATGGTAGCCACATTTACAAAATACCTTCACAGCAATACCTAGAGTAGTGTTTGATTGAATAACTCCTTACTATACCCTGGCCAAGTTGAAACATAAAATTAACCATCACAGATGCTAGAATTAGTGGGTCAAAAAATTTGATGAGAAACAGATATTTGCGTACCCTCAAGCTATTTTTATTAATTGCAAAGAGAAAAATAGTAACTTTTCAGTAAAGATACTATGCTAACACCACTTTGTCCAAGTGATCAGTATTAACATCACCAGTAATAAGACATATTAACATCTTGTACCCCCTCTTCTGATGTGCTGACAAGGGCACAGCATCAATTCTGTGATAGTTTTATCAAAGTGCAAAAGCCTTAGTCTAATTATGGGAATCGATCAAACAAATCAAATTTTTTGGGGACATATCACAAAATAATGGACTGGTATTCTTCAGAAGAGTCAAAATCACTCAAGGAAAAAGAAAGACAGAAGAACTGCCACAAAATTGGAGAAAACTAAGGATATATAACAACTAAATGAAATATGAGATTCTAGATTGAATCCTGGAACAGAAAGAGGGCATCAGTGAGAAAACTGGCAAAATCCAAAGAAGGGTTATTAAGATTAGTTACTAATATTATACCAGTGTTAATTTCTCGTTTCAATCATTGTGTAATGACTAAATAAGTTAGCGAAACTGGATGAAAGCTATACAGGAACTCTGTACTATTTTTACAACTTTCTGGAAGTCTAAAATGATCTCAAAATGAAAAATGATGAGGGGGGAAAAAGCCTTCCCATAGATACTATTTCTGCTCTAAGCTTACCCCGTTATAAGCTAAGCTCTTTTTCTAGTGCTCAAGACCTTTTCTGATCTAACTCTGCTCACCTCCCAGCCTCATCTTTCTTCCCTCATGTTTATCTCCTGACACGCCTCTGGGCCTTCCTTCCCAGCTTTGTTGGACGTTTTGGCATCAACTCAGACTGGAGTCTCCAGGAGTCAGGGCTGTTGGGATATAGGACAAAGGTCCATGCCTAATGGGGGCAGCTTTGGGAAATGGAGTGCTTGAACTTTCAGGCCCAGCATGGGAATGGGAACTGGCTCACACCAGACTTGGGCCAGGAGCTGCATCCAAGAGGCAGGATTGGATTGGCAGCATTCGTCAGGTGAGCTAGGGCAACCCCCCAGGCAGGGAGCCAGTAGTCAAAGGCACCAAGCTGGTTCCCGTAGCTCCATGCCCTTCTTCTGAGTGGTCCCAATCATTTTTAAAATATATTTTTATTGATTTCAGAGAGGAAGGAAGAGGGAGAGAGAGATAGAAGCATCAACGATGAGAGAGAATCATCGATTGGTTGCCTCCTGCAAATCCCCCACTGGGGATCGAGCCCACAACCTGGGCATGTGCCCTTGACTGGAATCGAACCTGGGACCTTTTAGTTCGCAGGCCGATGCTCTACCCACTGAGCGAAACCGGCTAGGGCTAGTCCCAATCTCTTATACTTCTGGGTACTTGTGCTCTTCCCTCTGCCCAAACTGCCTGGTTTTTTCATCTCCACCCAGTCAACTTTCAACTTACTAGATCTAGCTCATACCTAAGGCTCGTAGCTCCCATCTCTGGGCTTCCATAACAATCTTTATATATATACTAGGGGCCTGGTGCACAAAAATTTGTGCACTTGGCGGGGGGGGGTCCCTCAGCCTGGCCTGCCCCCTCTCACAGTCCGGGACCCCTCAGTGGATGTCCTACTGATGGCCACAGTCTGGCAGCGGAGACTCAGAGCAGGTGCCGTGTATGTGTGTGTGTGCCCACACATGTGCGTATATTTGTGTGTGCCCACTGGGGGCCTGTCCCCAGCTGCACTGTCCTCAGAGCAGGCACTCCATGTGTGTGTGTATGTATGTATGAGTGTGTGTGTCCCTGCCTGGGACCTGCCCCTAGCTGCATAGGAGGCTCGGAGCAGGTGCCCCATGTATGTGTGTATGTTTGTCTCTGTGTCTGTCTCCTGGGGGCATAGTGCCAGCCACACTATGGAGTCTTGGAGAAGGCACCCCTCTGTATTGATTTCTCAGGCTCCTGGCCTCACCTGTGTGTTGTTCTCTCCCTTGAGCTGTGGCCGGGGCTGGGTGCTGCCTGCCCCCTACGCTTGCCTACTCCCAGATCACCAGATCACGGTGGCGACTAAGGAGTAGGCCCTGATGATTGCTGCCTGGCGGCTGTACATGCCTGCTGGCAATACAATCATGGTTGCTGGAGCAAGACCCTGCTACTTGGCCCTACTCCTGGCCCTGCCCTTCCGTACCTGCTGGCAACTCAGATACGGGTGGCGGCCAGGAGCAAGGCCCTGCTGCCTGTCCCTGGCGTTTGGAGCCTGCTCAAACCCCATCACCACTGCTTCCTGTCCCTGTGAGGGAGCCTGCTCAAATCCTATTGCTGCTGCTTCCTGTCCCTGTGAGGGAGCCTGCTCAAACCCCTCACCACTGCTTCCTGTCCCTGTGAGGGTGCCTGCTCAAACTCTATTGCCACTGCTTCCTGTCCCTGTGAGGGAGCCTGCTCAAACCCCATCACCACTGCTTCCTGTCCCTGTGAGGGTGCCTGCTCAAACCCTATTGCCACTGCTTCCTGTCCCTGTGCTCCTTCCTGCTCTAAAAGATCACAGCTGCTTCCTGTCCCTGTGCTTGTTCCTGCTCAAACCTGATTGCCATTCCTGCTCAAACCGATCACGCTGCTTCCTGTCCCTGTGCTCGTTCCTGCTCAAACCTGATTGCCATTCCTGCTCAAACTGATCACCACTGCTTCCTGTCCCTGTGCTCGTTCCTGCTCAAACCTGATCGCTGTTCCTGCTCAAACCGATGGCACTGCTTCCTGTCCCTGTGCTCGTTCCTGCTCAAATGCCATTGCCACTGCTTTCTGTCCCTGTGCTAGTTCGAGTGCCTGCCTCGAGATCGGTCGCTTTCCAGCCTCCAGCCAGCTTGCTCCTCCCGTCCCCCACCCCGCCCCTCCTGTGTGGCCTGCAGGAAGGCAAGAGATGGCTGCCACAGACACAGGCAAGCCTCCCTGTGTCAGCAGCCGCCATCTTGGCTGGGCTAATTTGCATACAGCCGCTCTGATTGGCTGGTAGGCGTGGCTTACCCCCATCCCGGAGAAACGGTTAATTTCAATATTACGCTTTTATTAGTTAAGTTTTTTTTTAGCTCCTTTGAGTCAGGGCCTCTATCTTATTCATCTCCATAGCCCCAGTTCCCAGCACAAAGTAGATGATCAGGAAAAGTCTGAATGGATGATTATGGGTAGATCTGTGGCTCATAGTTCATTTACCAACTCTCACAGTGTGGTAAGCTTGTTGCAGGTCTTAGGAATAGTGACATGAATGAGTAAAGTCTATACTCTGTGGAGCTACCACTCTAGAGAGCAAGAAAGACAATAAATAAATGAACAAATAAAATAATTACAGATTGCCATGAATGTCTTGCAGTTAAAAAATTGCTGATGGAGAGAATAGATTCTAGAATGTTGTCATGATTTTTTTTTTAATCCTCACCCAAGGATGTTTTTTTCGTTGATCTTTAGGAAGGAAGGTATGGTAGGTGGGGGAAAGAGAGAGGAAAAGATCAATGTGAGAGAGACACATCAATTGGTTGCCTCCTGCATGTGCCCCAGCCACACCCTTGACTGGGAATTGAATCCACCACCTTTTGGTCCATGGGCCGATGCTCCAACCACTGAGTAAAATGGGCCAGGGCATGATTTTTATTAAGTGAGTTTACTAATAAACCTCACGTTGTTGTTGTTGTTCTTCTTCTTCTTTTCACATTTATTCATTTTAAGTTCTTTTTTTTTTACATCTATTTTCTAGTTCTTTCTGCGGTGAACTTGTGTTATTGGTGTGTGTGTGTGTGTGTGTGTGTGTTTTAATGACAGCTGTTCTTTCATTTTCTTATCCTGAGCCTCTGAAGCAATTTTTCCCCTATAGTGATGGGGTCCTGGATAACGTCTGGGAAGATGGAGCCTGTTGAACGATGCCACACATTGAGCTTTACCCAAGAGATGACAAATGGGCCAGTAACTAGTTGGCAAAGGCAAGAATGATCAGCTCTGCTGAGGGGAGTCTGTAAAGCTTTTACAGAACGGGAAATACTTTCTCTGGGGTCTTGAAGAACAATTAGAGTTTAAAGGCAAAAGTGTGGAGGAAGGAATTAGGCAAATCATTTTATCTCTTTGAGTCTTGCCTTCGCATCTGTAAAATGGGGCAGTGTCATATGAGTTTTCAATGAGTTTTGGGGCCAATTAATTGAGATAATTATGTAGACATCTTCTCCCTAACCCCCATCACCAGTAACAGTACAATATCTGGAGCATATTAGGTAATGAGAAGCCTTTTGGTTTTAGTATTTTAGATAAATAATCTGTAAGTATATTAGCTGTGGCTTTGAAAGAGTTTGCTCCTCACTGTTCTGATCTTATCAACAGGCCGAGGACACTGGTTAGTGGCTCGGAAAAACCTCAAGAAGAAGCCCAAGGGAAGTGCAATTGAGGCACCACCTGAAGGTCAGAAAAGCCAGAAGGTTTCTTTTGAGACCAAAGGGAAGAAAAAGTCTCAACGGAAAAACCAAGCAGACATTCCTGAACACGTGCTGGACCAGGATTTTCTGGTGAGAGTAAATGCATCCTGGAATGGCTGGCAATATCAGCTTGTGGCTGTCCTGGCTACTCCACTCTACGACTATCCCAGTCCACCCCAAACTTTTTGAGGGGCAAATTGAGTACAGCCAGGATGACGAAGGGACCTGAAGCTTTATGTATAAAGCTTTATGCCTCGTGAGATTTATCCCTGTTTTGTTGTTGCCATTGTGCAGATGGGAAATCCGAGGCCCCGAGGGCTAATTTTCCTCGGACAAGGTAGAGTATGGCTAGTAATTAGAACTCTGGTCTACTCAGGATTAGAACTACTTAGGGTTAGAGCTCTGGTTTATGACTTCAAAACCTGTGCCTTTACATTCTTACCAGGTAAAAATTCTTAATTGAGTTGGGGAGGCAAATGAGTGAATCAAGGGGAACAGTGAATTGAAAATCCCATTTCAGCACCTAGCAGGGTGTAGCGATTCCTGTTCTGCTCTGGGGAGCTCTCTCTAGGAGCAGGGCGGGGTTGGGGCGCTCTATCTATACTCCTCAACCTTTGTCCTGTGGGTGTAGTGTCTGGCTAACGGCCAGGAGAGATGACCAGGTATCACCCAGTGCCTGGGGCAGGCTTTCCAAAGAGGACTGGGACCGCCGTGTTGCAGACCAGCCAGGTAATTTCATATCTGCTCTGTGCAATGCCTCCGTGGCTTTGCAAAGAACGAGGCCTTCTGTAAGGCGATATTACAGTCCAGTCCAGTTCTCATGGTTCCCTACGAAGAACTCCCTGGTGTCTACTTTGTTCCAGGCTCTCTTGTGGTTCCCGAGAGATGGGTTTCTGCGCAGATCAGATGTTGAAAGAGAGCTTTGAGGAGATAGGCAGTTGAATCTCACCTCAAATGGTGAGGTGTGAGCTTTCCGCAGAGTCCTATGGAATTCCTTTCATGCTTTTGTTCACTTCTTCCTGAGGGCGAGAAGGACTGAAACAGCAGTACCGAGGAAGGGCAGGGACACTTCTCATTGGGGTCTTTCCCCCTTTGCTTCCAGCAATATGTAAGGTCCACATTAATTGACATGGCTTTTTATCCATGTTGCCACTTTGGAGAGCATCTAATGACTGCCTCTCTAGCCTTCTCTTGTTTTTCATCCTCTCAAAAGCACCTTGCTTTTTCCTGTCTTGATAGCATTCACAGCCTCTGCCACCCACTTTCGTGGGACCAACTCCTACGTATCTCTTAGGTGTCAGTTGAAATATTACTTCCTTCAGTAACTATGCCCTCACTTCCACCTCCTGTAATTGTTTCCCTTAGCATCTTGAGTTTCTCATTTAAAATATTTATCACATGAAAACTTGCTTGCTGTTTGGCTTCCATGCACTTGAAAGTTGTATGAAGACAAGGAATATTTCTGTTTTTCCTTTATTGTCTTCCCAGTGCCTAGTTCTATGTCTAAACATAAAAGATATCATAAACAAATGATTAACAGAAAAAAAGGAATAATGCTCAGTTAAACAGAAATAGAAGCTCCAAAGCTGAACTTTTCTTCCAACTCTTTAGTTTTGAGGTGCAACGTATGGTAGTCAAAAGAGCACAGAGTTTAGTGATGACAGATTTGGGTTTAAATCATAGATCTCTCACTAGCTCTTAGTCTTATTTTTCTCATTTTAAAAGGGGGATAATAATAGTTAGGACTAGAAGAAAGTTTGTTGTATATTTGGCATAATGCATGGCCCATCATAGTGATTAATAAATGTCTGGTGAATGAAAGGATGGATGGATGAGTGAATGAATGAATGAATGAATGAACGAACAAATTATGACAAATGTATAAGATTGGTAAAGCCCCAGAAATACAGATTTTTTTAGAACCAGATAGAGAAAATAGGGCCAAAAAGACAGAGAAGGAACAGAGAGGAAGGAATCCTCCTAAGAACCCCATAAATTCAGTGTTACTATCCCCATCTTATAGATGGGGAACTGAGAGGTGGAAGAGCTGATTTGGCAGCTCATTTCTGAACAACTTCAAAGCCCATGCTCTTCCCACTGTACTAGGCTGCCTTCCTCCACAGGAAGTCATTTGTTGCCCTGGACAATTAGATAAACTTTGTTGGGACCTTGAGAGTTGACTCTCTGCCCTGTGTTCCAGCTGAAGCACCACTGTGTGAGGAGCCCGTCAGACCTGTGCACCATTAATGTGAGCGGCCTGAAGTTTTCTAAGGTGAGGCCAGCCAGCAGGGATGTAATGGGGGTGAGCCACACCTGAGGCGGCTCCTGACTATTTGTCCATTGAACCTCCAGAGTCCTGGGGCTTGGGGATCTGGTCACAAGGGAAGGGGAGGATCAGACAAGGACTCATGGGTGGAAACAACATTAAGACACACTCTTTTGTTCTAAATTTGGTCTTATCATCGTCCCATGAGAGGTGAATTAAAGGAAATAACCTTGTAGAATGTGTTTGAATTGGCCCTAGAATTTCTGTCAGGTTTCAGTGCCAGACATGGTAATGTTTCTCCCAAAATGCTGGTTTGTTCTTAACTTATAGATACTGTAACTCATGTAACGAATCCTGTTTCTTTCTTTGCACTGGCTAATAGGTATCGCAGAGCCAAACGTGTGATCTACCGTTAGCCAATGTATATACAGGATATTATGGCATGCATTTTTTTGTTTGTAGGCCTTCCATGGCATACAAAGAGAGATTGCTTATGTAATACTATACATCAATTAAAGTGAATGAACTAGAACTACATGTAGCAACACAAGTAAATCTCAAAAACATAGTATTGAGCAAGAAAGGCAAGTTGCAGAATATCTACAGTATGATTGCATTCAATATGGTTTTAAAAACATGTAAATAATACTATATATAGTTTATGGATACATAAACTTGTAATATGTAATACAAGTATGGGAATGATAATCACCAGTTTAGGATAGCTGTCATCTGTGGGAGGTGGGGAGAAGAATGTGATCAGGAGGGATCTGAAGGTAGAGGCAACTCTGAAATGTTTTTCTTTAAAGAAATTTGAAGCAAAGACAGCAAAATATTCTGATTTATTAAAGCTGGATAGTGGTTACATGGATCTTCAGAGTATCATTCTCTGTACTTTTCTGAACATTCTTTTGAAATGCCTTTCTGCAGGCTAAGGAAAAGGACTTCAAGAATTTTAATTCCGTGATTTACATCAATGCCTCAGAAAACTTGCTACCTCTAGGTGAGCCTTTCCTTCCTGAAAACTGTCTCCTGCCTCTTGGCCAGCACAGCCACTCACTCAACTTAGAACCTGCCTGTCAGTCCATCTGTGACTGGCCACTCATCTATTTTTTTGTAGCACAGTAAGCTGGGTGCTAGAGAACACACAGATCTGGATTGTAACCCAGAGCGGGCACTCTCTACTGAGAATGTTTTTCTGTGAGCAGATGCTTCTCTATCTGTAAATGGAGATAATTTGCGTCCTTTTTCCTCTCTGAGACAAGATGTGTGGTAGGCTCAGATGAGATGGGTATATAAAGATGTTTTTGAGCCAGTAAGAACTCCTATTGGAGCATAAAGCCTTCTTATTTATTTAGCAAATCCACAGCGACCCCTGCTGGATGTCAGGACTGTGTGAATGCTTGGCTTTTAGAAATGAATGCAGCCAAGTTCTAATCTGCTGAGTCTTAGTTTAGTGGTAGAGATGGGCTCAGACACAGTTATAGCAGAATACAATAAATGCAGTGATAGAGGGAATCACAAAAGTCCATTCGAGAATATAAGGAAGACATCAAACCAGGCCAGAGTGTCTGGAGAAACTTCTGTGAAGAGGAGCACCTAACTGAGATCTAAAAAAAATGAATAGAAGAGACTCAGGAATTAGAAGGTAAGGCTGACTGAGTGGAATGTGGATGGCAATGCCTGATCAGGGTCCCTGAAGAAGCTCTGTATGTTTGCAAGGGATGCAGGTAGTAGAGAACAGAAACTAGAAAGCTTGGCAGGGAGTAAGATTATCAAGGGCCCTGAGTGGCTTGACCTTAATCCTGCAGGCAGAGGAAGCCTTGAACAGCTTTCAGAGACGCTCAGTGGTGGTTCTGAGGAGGCTGGATTGTAAGAGAAGAAGAAGGTAGAGATCGGGAAACCTGGGAGATGGTTTTATTTTTCCAAGGGAGTGGAGGGGAGACCTGAATCAGGGCCATGGCAATAAGGATAATAGGGGTTAAGAGAAAGAGATTCAGGAGGAGGCAGAGGTAACAGGACTGGGTAACTAGTGGGCATATGAGAGAGGGAGGAACAAGGGGATTCGCTGAGACAGAGAGCACTAGAGGAGAGGCAGGTTCGGGAAGAAACAGGATGAGTTCCGTCTGAATGTGTTGTCTGAGGTGTGTTTTTGAAGAAACATGTGATGAAGTCCCCGCCCTTGAGGAAACAGTGTAGTCCGTCAGGAACATGGGCTTGAATACAAAGGCCAACAGGCAAATGAAAAGATGCTCAACCTCACTAATAATTAAAACAGCATCAAAATACTTTCTACTTACCTAATGCTGGCCAAAAATAAGGGCTGATGGCAGTTCACCACATTGGTAGGGAAATGGATACTCTTGAATTCAGCTGGGAGAAGTGTAATAAATTGGTGCAGCATCTTCAGAAGGCAATTTGACAGTTTCTTTTAAAACAGTCATTGCCTTTCATCTACTTGCTCCACTTCCAGGAATTTATTCTACAGAAACACACTTGTACAGGATGTTCATTAGAAAGATCCTGAAATATCTACTTTTTAAAATTTAGGCTTTAATGAACATTCTGACTTACAAGACCACCCTAGGCCACACTGGACACCAGATTCACTTAGAAGGATCTAAGTATCCACATAGCCACACAGCATCACTAGTTCCTCTTCAGTGAAGGCTTCATAGCATTTCGTGTAACAGTCCATGTAACCATCTGTGTGTCATCCGTGACCACCAGGTCAGGGCCAAGACAATGAAACTCTCATTGGGTGAATGTAGGAGCCATTCTGGCTTAAAAACGTCACTTCCCACTGGAACAAATAGGCACTGTAATACTCCATGAACATAGCTCCTAGAGTTTCTGCAAAAGACATGTCCAATTATAGGAGTCATCACACACAGGGAAGCCCAAAGTCTGGTGTCTCCCACCAGGTATTGATTGTCCGTTTATAGTTTCTTTTAGTCCAGATGTGATTTTTATCACGGCGATATTGCTCAGTAACATAGTTATCATACTATTTGTTCCAGGTTACAAGGGAACTGACTAGAAAGTTAACCCGAGGTCCAGTTGTCATGCAGAAGGGGAAAGTGTTTTACCTTTTATCCAGATAGTCTAAAAGCTGTCAATAGGGGAATGGTTAAATAAACTAGGGCATGTCTATATTGTAGAACATAATTCAGACATTATGCAGATCTGTAGTTTTGACATGGATTAATCCTTAAGTCATATTGTTCAGGGGGAAAAAAGCAAGTCACAGTATAGTGTGAATGATATAATTCCATTTCTGTAAAAACAATGTGTGTGTGTGTGTGTGTGTGTGTTTCAGTAGACACATGAGAAAAAGTCTGGAATATATACACAAAACTTTCAATAGTTATCTCGGTATCGAGATTAAAGGAAACTATTGTTTTCTATTTTTTTGGTGTACATGTTTTACTTTTATGATCAGAAATTATTATTTTTATTTTATATCTTATTATAATGTTTAAAATGGGCTTTGGAGTTAGGCAGTCTTAGAGTCAACTTTTGGCCCTTCACTTACCAGAAATTCTATTTTAGCAAATCACTTAGCCTAGCTGAGCCTCTCATTCCTCAGCTAGTTTTCAGGATTGTTGGAGACTTAGAGGTCATGCATGTAAAGCACCTTACCCAGTGCCTGGCCCAACCCCTTGGGAACCCAGTAAACAACCACTGTTAATATCCTGTTAATATCGTTATCTTAAATCCTTCACCAACTTAAGATTCTCTTTCTCTCCCGACCCCTTCTAGAGGCATTTCACACGTTTCCAGCCTTAAGGGAACTGGAGCTTGCGTTTAACGGAATCAAAACAATTTACTTGAAACATGGAGACTTTAAGTTCTTGGAAGTAAGTTGGAGGTAGGGAGTCTTTGGTGCCCACCTGTCTCCCTGTAAGGAATGAGTGTAGCAGTCTCTCTTGACTGCTTACAACTGTTGGGAAGAAGCTTTCTGGGCCTTGAAAGCCAGACCCTTGCTCCAGGGCAGTCCTCAGGGGAGGGGAGT
>PVJC01004336.1:0-64429 GCA_004026665.1 Murina feae
TACTGAGATCCCTACTTCTAGAAATCTTGTTCTATTTCCTTCATTCCTCTAGGGTATATTTTTACTGGAGACAGGGCCAGGGAATTTGGCTCAGCCATGGATCAAAGTGACCTAACAGGAAACAGTCTTGCATTATTCTCTAATCAAGTCATGTAAAGTACCTATTGTCCTGTCCAAATGCCAAATTAAGTTTAGGGTCATTCAGAGCCCTGAAGATGGCTGGCTGTGATAAGAGCTAACACATTTTTGCTCAAGTGAGAACTGGTATTGCTGGCATGCTCTACATTTTTAATTCACTAGAGCCAAATTTTTAAGCTGAAGTAGTCCACAAGTACCTTCTAAGGAGTCACACTGTCTCCTGTCACACTGTGTTTATTACCAGTATTGGTAATTCTGCTATCAATTAATAGCTCTCCCCTGTTGACATTGGTTGGATTGTGAGTGGGCCTCAAAGGTTTCATGTGGACTTTTGAAGATAGGCAAGTCTTTTTTAAACCACAAGTCTCTAGCTTTAGCTGGTTTTGCTCAGTGGATAGAGTGTTGGCCTGTGGACTGAAGGATTCTGGGTTTGATTCTGGTCACGAGTTCGATTCCCAGTGTGTGTGGGGGGGTGGTGCAGGAGACAGCCAATGATTCTCTCTCATCACTGATGTTTCTATCTCCTTCCCCCTCTCCTTTCCTCTCTGAAATCAATAAAGATATATTTAAAAAAAACACACAAGTCTCTAAAATATCTTTTAAAAATTTCTTCAGTAGATTTTGAGCTCTATTAACATGACCTTGAGATTTGTCACATTGCACCATCCCAGGCCTAATAAAGACTAAAATACATGTATCATCTAAATGACCTTATGACTACACAAAGTATCCTCAACAAATATTTGTTAGATTTATTATTTAGTAAATAACTAAATCTTTTCAAAAGTACATATAGTAAAAGTGTAGAAATATATTGATATTATTAGGTAGTTAAATACAAACATATGTACATAAGCGATGGGGAAGAAAAATAAAGGCATCAAGTGATTTGAAATTGGTGGTGCTTTTCAGAAGAATTGAGAAAAGGCAAGATATAGGGTGACAATTAAGCCATCTCCTAGATTGTTCATATAATGTCACAGTTAGGCCAAGTCTTGGAGGCTAATTTGTTTTAGCATATATTATGTATTCTTTAACATCTCTAATATTTCTCTAATAACATCTTAAATGTTTTTCCATGTATATGGCTTAAAACAGCACACATTTATTCTTTTACAATTTTGTAGGTTAGGCCTCACTGGGCTAGAGTTAGCTGCATTCTTCTGGATGGTCTCTGGGAGATTCTGTTGCCTTGCTTTTGCCAGCTTCTAAAGACCACCATTCTGTGGCTCATGGCCCCTTCATCCATCTACAAGGTCAGCAATGTTAAATCTCTATGACCATTTATCTGGTAGTCACATTTTCTCCCAACCATAGCTGGAAAAAGTTCTCTCTGCTTTTAAGGACCCATATGATTATATTGGATTGTCAATCATAACGTGAGAGCCCATCTCAATGTTCCTAACTAAACATCTGCAAAATCCCTTTGCCATGTAAAGTAACACATTCACAGGTTCTTAGAGTTAGGACAGGGACATGTTTGGACATTATTTTTCCTATCACATATAGAGATTACAAAATCAGTAAATATCTAAACTAATAAAAGTGCAATATTGAAATTAACCATCTCTTTGGGACGGGCAAGCCACGCCCACCAGCCAATCAGAGTGACTGTATGCAAATTAGCCCAGCCAACATGGAGGCCGCCACTCACGGACCTGAGTAAACGGCAGCTTCCATTGCAGCAGGAGTAAAACTGAAACTGTTTGCGGCCCTTGATGGGCTGGCTCGGCTTATCCTGGCTCCAGGCAACAAAGTATCAATCATAGACAGCAGGCCTGGCCTGACTACTAAGGGTAACATTGTCTCATTATAGAAACCACCAGCTGAAGCAGAAATGAGGCTTCATTACTAGGCCTCAGCTTAAAGGAACAGCACATCAATTATAGAAGATAAACCCCAGAAACCTGCTTCCAGCCAGCCTTGCTGGGACATTGGGTCAATGGGAGCTGTGGGCAGCCTTAAAGCCTGAAAGCACCAATCAGCCCGTCACCCACACTGGCCAAACCCCAATGGGGTGAGGGTCCACACTGGGGGGCTTGGCCAGCCTACAAACAGCCATCAGCCCCTCACCCAGGCTGGCCAGTCATGCCAGCAGGTGGACATCTCCAGAGGGGTCCCAGATTGTGAGAGGGCACAGGCCGGGCTGAGGGACCTCCCGAGTGCACAAATTTTTGTGCACCGGGCCCCTAGTTAGATATATTAGGATTACAAGATTCTGAAGCAGGTATTCAACTAATGGAGATTTATGATAAATGGATATAAGGAAGAACTGCAGAGTTTGAATAAATATAGGACCAAGCCTCCCAGGAACTGGCACTTTATTCTCAGCCTACAGATATCATAACTGTTGACGTCTCAACAGCAGGCATCCATGGCATCAGACCAGGCCATTGCCTATTTCTGCTGCACTCTTGATACTTCTCAAATCCTTCTGACTTCCTCTCATGTCCTTCTTTTATTGCTTAGCTTCTCAGTTTCTCCTGACTCATGGCTTCTGCCCACTGGTTTCTCCACGAGTCTTTTGGCTTCTAGACCGATCTGTCACTTTTATTTCTTTTTATATGTCAGGCTCCCTAAAGAAATGATCTAATAAAGTCTGTTGGTCACTATAACGCACTGGACACTGCTGTCCCGTGAAGGGCTCCCCTAGGTTATCTCATCCACTTCCCACCAATTTATAGATGGCTGTCTTTGAAAACTGCCAATTCCTGGTTCCATCAGCAAGGTCACGAGCTCGCATGTGACAAACTGTGTGTCAGGAATCACATAATGCCACTTCCCTCACAATAGTGCCACGAGAAAGTGGACACAAAGAGAGTCTTCAAATTCTGGGGCAGAATGTCTTCCTAAAGCACCCTGCATACACTGCACTGGAACCACATCTGGAACCACACTTAGAACAATCTAGCTGAATAAAAGAACATAAGCAGGGGCTGAGTGAGAGAAAAGGAACAGTGCCCGGAACCAATACTGAATACGGGCATTTTGTAAAGGTTTAGGCAATTGCTTTCAATACTTTAGGGCTAATTCTTAGCCTTTAACCTTGCAGGACCTTGTGAAATAGGTTTCGGGAAGAGGGCTCTGATGTCTTTCAATGGTGGACCCATTTGCTTCTCTATCTATATTTGCTCTGCAAAGGGGAAAGTGGTCTTATTGACTTGGAAAGAATGAGTCTAAACAAGTTTCAAAAGGAGAAAACTTCTTTTGGTTATGCTGAACTCTGCCACTTCACCCCATCCTTTCCTAATGGAAAAATGTTGCTGTAAATGTTTCCTCTGATATTTCTCACAAAAATCTGTGCTGTGGTCACAGCTCAGGGATGCCAACACAAATCTCAAACACAGCCACCTCCTGACAGAGAGTATACTTTGGGCTATTTTTAGTCTGAACCTCAGTAACCAGGGACAAAAGTTGACTTCAAATTTCAATTAATTACATGGGAATAAATGAGAATACAATAGACAGGAATCTTAGCATGAATGCTTCTTCCCCGATGGCAGAGTATTGGGATGTTGCCATATCACATAAACCAGGACTTTTTCTATGTGGTATGCTATTTTTTCTCCTCTTATGCCTTTAGAAAGAATGCCAATGGCACATTGTAGCCTGAAATTTCTATACCTTATAATAATTCGTTGGACTTATTCATTTTTACTTGGAAATACACAACATTCTTCATCCAGGCAATCAAAACATTTTTGGAGCTATTACAACTGTATTAGGAGGTGAGAATAAACTAGTGAGTAAAAATATGTGTTGTATACTGTGTATGTTGGATATTTTAACTATCTACACTAATAAAAGAGAAATATGCAAATTGGTGTCACTCTGCTATGCTCACCATCCAATCAGATGAGTATGCAACAAAGATGCATACTCAACCCAACAAATATGGTGGTTAATTTGCATATGTAGGCGCCTAGCAGCCCAGGTCCAGGGAACATCATTAGCACCCAGGTCACTCTGAGGTAGGCCCTGTGTGGGCCCTGAGCAGCCTATGAAGGGCCTGAGCCAAGTGGCACCTGGGCAGGGCCGAGCCTGTGATCAGAGCCAAGGGACCCTTGCCCAAGCCTAAAACCTGAGCCAGAGGCTTTAGGCCTGGGCAGGGGCTAAGCTGCACTACAGAGAAAACACCTTTTCTGACCGCTCATTGGCTAAGCTCTCTGTATGCCACTGGTAATATTTTTAGTAACTTGGGTAATAAGAATCCAAAAAGGTCATCTAGGGTTTTTCCACCACACTCCTGGAGAAAAAAATGAAGGTCCGCTGCTGGAGGGCTAAGAAATGTCATATCCTGCCCTAGCTGGTTTGGCTCAGTGGATAATGCCTCAGCCTGCCTACCGCAGGATCTGGGTTCAATTATGACCAAGGGCATGTACCTAGATTGCAGGCTCCTCCCTGGCTGGAGCCCAGATCAGGGCTCATGCAGGAGGCAACCAATCAAAGTGTTCCTCTTACTTTGATGTTTCTCTCTGTTTTTCCCTTCTCTTCCACATTCTCTAAAAATCAATGGAAATATGTACTCAAGTGAGGAAAAGAAGAAAGAAAGAAAGAAAGAAAGAAAGAAAGAAAGAAAGAAAGAAAGAAAGAAAGAAAGAAGGAAGGAAGGAAGGAAGGAAAGAAAGAAAGAAAGAAAGAAAGAAAGAAAGAAAGAAAGAAAGAAAGAAAGAAAGAAAGAAAGAAAGAAAGAAAGAAAGAAAGGGCATATTCAATGAAAGACACATCTTGAAAATGCCTAAAGAAAGTTGTCATTTTTTTTCATGGTGAAGGGACTGGAGTCCATGTTGATGAAAACACCTTGGTGGCTGCAGTGACTGGCTTTGGCTGCAGCAGCGAGGTGATAGGGATGATGCCTTCCCCTGATCAGTCTGGTCACCTCCCACAAAAGGAGGCCAGGCTGCGGCTTAGGCCTGCCCCTTAGGGAGCAGGCCTAAGCCGTCAGTAGGACATTTTCTGAGGGCTCCCAGTATGTGAGAAGGGACAGTCTGGACTGAGGGAACCCACCCCCAATGCATGAATTTCATATATGGGGCCCCTAGTAAGAACATAAAAATAGAACTTATAATGGCTTGAACAATACATTTTTGTTTTCTAATCAAGCAAGAAGTCTTGGGAGCAGGTGGTCCAGAGATTGGTTAATTCAGTACATCAATAAATATCTTTATGTCAACTTTGTTCTCATGTGGTTGGAATCCTCATGACTGCAAAGTGGTTGCAATATATATATAATATGTTCTCAACTATGTTCAAATGCAAATTAATACATAAATTAATAAAGCCAAAGGAAGACACTCCCCTTTATGGGTCTCTGTGCCTTCCTTTTTTGAGAGATGATCCATTTCCTAGAACTATATCCCCCAACCCTATTCTCAGAAGAAATTCTCTCAAGTCTTAGGAGGCAGAGTTCCATCACAAGCTTGCTCCTAAGCCAATTAACAGCAAATTAAATAAAATAGTCATAATTTGTTTAGACCATTCAACCTTTGCCTCCTGGGATTAGGAAAGGGCTCAATCTTTCCTAAAGCACAAGGTTGCCCCATACACAAACAAAATTCAGCCCTGCAGCAGGAAGAAGGGTTTTAACTATTGGGTAAGAGACCTGGAATATGCCTCAGTGTGGGACTTTTGGATGACACAGGAAGGAAGGGGAAAACACTCCCCACACACATTTCTCACACAGTCTGAAAGACTAATGTTCCAGTATCCTCTTTGCTACTTGTAAGATGTTGGATTAGTTATTTAACCTCTTGGAACTTCTGCATATGCAAAATAGGAAATCATTTCAATCTCATTGGGGTGCTGTAAAATAAAATATATTAGTGTACACAAAATACCTAGCACTGTATCTGGCCTATAGGAAAAACCACATTCCCTTCCTCAAAGCCCTCAGGTCGCTTACAGTATAAATTTCTGTGAAACTGATACGTCAATCAGTTTGTATTCTGATTAATAGGCACTATGCTGAGTATGTACAGAGGCTTCCTGAGGCAGGTGACAGCTGCTAGGAATCACTAAGGCCTCCAAAATGCTGTTGTTGCAATGGGTGATTTCCATTTTATTTATTTTTTCCTACTTTATCTTTCTGCTACTCTTGTCAACTCCCTCTCTTTTGGAAATCAATCTCCCCTGGTGTACTGTGACAACATTCCTTCAGTTTCCCTCCTACCTTTCTAGCTACTCCTTTCCATGCTCTCTTATAGGGTCCTCTTTTTGGCCAGCCCCAGAGCTGTGTTCTCTCTGCTGCAATCTCATATATCAATTCTTTTTTTATTCTCACTTAATTATATGTTTACTAATATATTTATAGAGAGTGGAAGAGAGAGAGACAGAAGACAGACACATAGACAGAGACAGAGAGAAAGATACACACACACAGACATCAATGTGAGAAAGAAACATTGATTGGTTGTATGAGCCCTGGCTGGGGATCAAACCCACCACCTTTTTGATGTATGGGACTAGGCTTTAACCAACAGAGACACCTGGCTGGGGTTCACGTGTAAGTTCTTGAGGTGAGATTTCATTTTTTTTAGTATACTTTCAATTTCTAGTTACATGTTCATGACACATATTATACATTTATTACCTATTTTTAATACATTTTTTATTTAATCTTTTACTCAACCAGTATTTATTGAATGCCTACTATTTGCATGATACTGTTCTTCATGCTGGAGATATAGCAATAAATAAAACAGACCATTTGAGGGACATGGAGAGCTGTTGAGAGTTCTAAGTAGAGGAGTGATATGATCTGACTTATAGTCTTAGAGGATCCCACTAGCTCTGTTGAGAAGCTCTGTTGAGAAGCTCTATGAGGCTGGAGCAGAAACAGGATTTCTATTAGGAGACAATTACAATAATTAAGGTAAGAAACAATGGGGGCTTGGACTGGAGTGGTAGCAATGCAATGGTTAGTTGTGGATGAATTTCAGTTTTAATTTGAGGTGAGATCAATAGGATTTTCTGTTGGATGTCGGAAGTGAGATAAATAAATCAAGGGTAAGCACCAACGTTTTGGTTCCAGCAAGAAGAAGAAGGAGTGTCAGTTTCAGAGATGATGAGAACTGTGGGGGATGCAGGTGGGAATGGGAATGAAGCGTAAGCTCCAAGGCAGGTTAAGTTCTACATGGTTGTTAGACATTGACATGTAGCTGTTGAGAAGGAAATTGGATTTAGGACTGTGGAGGCCAGGGGAGAGGTCTGGGCTACAGCTAGAACTTTGGGAGTCATTAGCATGGAAATTACATTTAAGGCAGTGATGTTGGATGAGATCACCAAGGAGACAGCACATGGAAAGGGAAGCAAACTTATGACTGAGAACAGAGAGGTCAGGGGAAAAGGGAAACCAATGGAGGAGACTGAGGAGGAGGAGCCTGAGAGGAAGGAGGGCCACCACCCATGTGTGGTGTCCTGCAAGGCTGTGGTGAAAGAGTATCCAGCATGAGGTGAAAAGTGTGTGGACTGCTGATAGGGGAAGTACGATGGGGCTGAGCCCAGACTATGGATTTGGTGATGCGCAGGTCGTGGGTGACTTTGACAAAGCAGCTTCAGTGCTGGGTGCAGAGGGAATTGGAGGAGTTGAAGGCAGCAGTACAGGCAAGTCCTTCAGGGAGCTTTGCTGTAAAGCAGAAAAGTGGGTAATAGTCAAGTGAGGCCTTTTGAGTTTGTTTAAAAGAGGAGACTTAGTGTTCTTGAATGATTGAAAAATCTAATAGAAGAGAAACTTGTATGACACAGGAGGGAGGAGTGAATTGTTGGAATGAGCTCCCTGAGAAGGGCAAGGGGATGTAACCCGGGGAATAGCAAAGACGTTGGCTTCTGTCAAAAGTTCAGCTAAGCAACTCCCTGGCATTGCTACCTTGGCATCCATGTTGTTTGGCCAAGCAGCCTGCAGGGAATCTTAAACTGACGTTTGCCCCTCATGCAAGAGCATTTCCTAGATAACAGCCCATAGTCACAGAAAATGTATGTTCCTGGTGTGACTTCCCCAACAGCCCTTGCTATCAACAGGCTCCCCTACCTCCCAGGCCTTCCGTTGTGTGCCTCTTAGGTAAGAACCCTGGGGAATTTACCAATACCCCATTGATTTGGGTTTGAACTGACCAATCTGGCCTTAGCCCAAGAACCAAAAAACACTCCTCCCATGACTCTAATTATAGCAAGTGCCAAGGTCCTGTTGCTCTCTTTGTTTGTACCTTGCCTCGACCTCCCCACATGGCCCCTGGAAGTGTTGTACTTCCTTCAGGACCAACGAGTAATAAACTTCTCAATGTCAATGTCTCTTGTGGTCTTTTGTTGAATGGGAGAGGCTCACCTAGTCAATAGGGGGAAATGGTATGAGATGGGGTCAGCAAGGTGAACAGGGGCCAAATCATATAGGGTCTATGAAAACTGCAATAATGAGTTTGCATTTCATTTTAAATGTGGTGACAAAATCATCTGATTTTTTAAAAGATAACTCTTGCTATTGTGTGAAAATTGGTTATCAGCAAGCTTATGGGGTGAGGTGGAGTGAGAAGACACACTCAGAACTGTACTTCAAAAAGATGAAATGTGTCAGCAGCATGTAAAATAGCTCAGAGGGGGAGAGCAGCAATTCAAAATGTATGTAACTGACAGTAGAGACAGCATGAGCTGGGGTGCTAGACTCATGCTTCCAAACAAAGCTGCAGGAAGTGAGCTAAAATTCATATAATCCCCAACTCTCCTCAGTCAGCTGTAGAGGCCAGAACTTCCTGACCAACTGCCCCATTCAGTACTCTCCACAACTCCACAATTCTGGTTACAAAAAGCAGTTTCCAGGTTTGAACCCATACTCACTGCCAGAGAGCTCCAAGGGCATATGCTTATCAGCACATAAATGCTTCAGAAGATTTTAAATTTTGGAGGTTGAAATTACCGAGTGTGTCTCCACCTCTGCCAAAAGGAATGGCTATTTTTTGAGTACCAATAACTTTCTTCCCCTACCCTTTGTGCCTTTCTTTAAACCCTACTAATTAATTTACAACCCAAGTAATAACGAGATTTCAGAATTCCAGGATGAATCCACCTTAAAAAACCCAGATTGCGAGGTTAGAGACCCCATGAGAAGAGTCTGTGCCCCTTGCTGGGGTTGGGGTACGATGTTGCTGGCAGATTTAAGGTACAAGCAAACCTTGGGGGTAATTTTGTTGTTGTTAATCCTTATAAAAAAAACCTGGGGGTTAAATTTTTAAAAAATATATTTTATTGATTTTTTACAGAGAGGAAGGGAGAGGGATAGAGAGTTAGAAACATTGATGAGAGAGAAACATAGATCAGCTGCCTCCTGCACACTCCCTACTGGGGATGTGCTTGCAACCAAGGTACATGCCTTTGACCGAAATCGAACCTAGGGCCTTTCAGTCTGCAGGCTGACACTCTATCCACTGAGCCAAACTGATTAGGGCTCTTTTTTTTTTTTTTTTTAATCCTCACTTTAGAGAGAATGGAAGGGAGGGAGAGAGAGAGAAACATGAATGTGAGAGAGACACATTAGTTGGTTGCTTCCTGCACATGCCCCCACCAAGGTATGCGCCTTGAGCCAGCAACTAAGGTATGTGCCCTTGACTGTAATTGAGCCCAGAACCCTTCAGTCCATGAGCTGATGCTCTATCCACTGAGTCAAACCTGCTAGGGCAGGGTAATTCTTTTAGCTGCAATCCTCATTTGTATTTTAATGTAAATGAGTTTCAGATTCTTCTTGAGAGAAAATTTTGGCTGGGAAACTCTAGGTGATTCTGGGCCCAGAGTTGGGGCACAGCCTTAAGGGAGTTGAATGGGGAAGGGAAAAGGGGAAGGAGGTGGCACTAGAGCACTGAACTTCACTTCCTTCTCTGTGTTTGATGGAGCCAGGAAACAGCTGCCCACCCCCTTCCTGAGTAGAGGGCTCTCAACGTGCTGAATGAAGATGAAAATAATTTGGTTTTATAACTTTGCATTATCTGTGCTTGGTTAGATTCTAATGTGAGCTGTGCATCTGGATGGTTACCTTAAAATATGCATTTCTTTAAAAAGGAGACTCCCATGTCCTTGTGGACCACTTTCCTTGGTGTAGCTCCAAGGGGAGCTACAAGGAAGAGCAGGGAGAATTGTGCACTTGACATTCATTTTCACAGAAATAGGGAGATGACAAGAGTAGAAGGAAGAAAATTTGTCACTTACTGAGGACCAACTATGCGCCCAGTCTGCTTGGGCACTTCTCAGGAAGGTTGTCTCAGGGGCACATTTTCCACTGGTTCTTGAACTCTCCAGTGTTAGCAATCACTCCAAATGGTGAGCACATCTCCTGTGGTGTCACTCGTGTGTGCATCAGTATAGCTAATATTTATCAAGCACATATGCATGTAGATGCTTTAGCGAGATCCCTCATTTGTAGTCTCATTTTAGATAAAATGGAGATGCCAATGATTTGTTCAGAATCAGCAGTGCCATGATTCAAACTCAGGCCACTGGATTCTAGGGATCACACAGTCATTTTGTGATATTGCCTTTTACTTACATAGGAAAGGCAAAAGATTACACATCTGCTCTCATTGTAATTTCCCTCTAAATTTATGTCTAAGGTTTTCAGTCTCCTTAATTTTTGCCTACAGGCATCCCCTCTTCACTTTAGGTGCCCAGAGCCCTCTTATGTTATATAGCTCACTACCACTACCACATCTTTCTTGAGGAAGTTACCCAATATAATCGACTCATTCAGGCTAATGCTATGCCCTCCAGGCATAAATGAATTTTTTGATTTTTTATCTGTAACTATAAAGTCTTTTTTTCTTCTGAGAATTTTTATCAACTCAGATAATAAGGATCCATTTGTTTCTTTGACTGTGGTTTTGGGATGCCTGGGGCTGGTGATGGGTTGGACTATCAAGTATTTCCTGCTTATCTGGAGAGAGTGAGCTCAAAGACCAGCTGCTGGAAGTGTGTTCTCTGGGTGATGTAGGAACAGATGTCCTGGACTTATTAGCTTACTAGAGGCCCAGTGCATAAAATTTGTGTGGGAGGGGTTGTCCCCTCAGCCCAGCCTGTACCCTCTCCAATCTGGGACCCCTCGGGGGATGTCTCACTGCCTGTTTTAGGCAATCAGGCCTAAACTGGCAGTCAGACATCCCTCTCACAATCTTGGACTGCTAGTTCCTAATTGCTCACCTGCCTGCCTGCCTGGTCGCCCCTAACTGCACCCCCCCCACACTGGCCTGGTCACTCCTAATTGTCTCCCCTGCCAGCTTGGTGGCTCCTAACTGCTCCCCCTGCCAACCTGGTTGCACTTAACTGCCCCCACCCTGCTGGTCACCCCTTACTGCCTCCCCCACCAGCCTAATTGCCCCCAACTGCTCCCCCCCCACTGGCCTGGTCAGCCCACACAGCCTGCTATTCAGTCATTTAGTCATCCCTCACTAACCCCCCTGCCAGCCTGGTCGTAGGCAGCCATCTTGTGAAGGTGCGAGGGTTAATTTGCATATTACCTCTTTATTATATAGGATTATATAGGATATGAACTCTGTGATTCTGAAACCTGGAGTCTACTCTGTTTGAACATTCATTCATTCATTCTTTCACTCATCAAGTACACATGGTCACTTCACTGGCACTGGAGATGCTCTGATAATCAAGACAGACATTGCTCTTGCTGCCAAAAAGCTCACAACGCTGAGTAGGAGACAGACCTTAAATAAGAACCTTCAGTGAAAATGAGCACATCTCATTCTCCTATTTGTCCTTTTTCCTCCTCTTCCTTTCATACTCCATTGTCATTATAATTCTTCTCTCACCCCTTTTCCCCAAGGCTCCCAGATGCCCTATAATATCTAGAACCTTCTTTCTTCTCCTGTGCCAACACTCCAGTGTGGATCTTCCTATATCACTCTTCCTAGTGGGTGATCATTGTTTGGCCTAACTCCATGCCAACCAGAAAGTCCATGGCTTGTGTCTCATTTTTCTTTATCCTGAACTCTGCATTCATGCTAATGCTATGCCTTCCAGGCATAAATGCATTTAGCAAACACACAACATCAAGAATTAGACATAGGTAGTAGTTGATGGTGAAATTCAAAGTACCCATTTGCCTCATTTATTGATTCAGTAAATAATATTACAGCTAGTACCTGCCAGGAACTGAGATACAGAGGGAAAAACATAGTTTCTAGGTAGTGAAAGGACTCTATATTTCCAAAGGTAAAAACCTCCTTAATCTTCCACATGTCTTTGTTCCCAATATTTAACTCCTTAATGCAAGGTGGGTACTCAATAAATATGTGTGAAATCAAAGTGAATTTATATTTTTGGTAGAAAAGATAGCTATATAAAGTAATATAATAAAATGAGATGACCATTCATTTAATAAGTATTGATTGAACATCTCCCAAATGCTACATACTATATCAAACAAGACCAATTCAGTTCTTTTCCTTATGAACCTTACAGTTTAAATTTTGCACAAATAAGTATTAGACTTGTGATAAATGATGTGAAGAAGTACAGGGTCTAAGGGCATATGAAAGATATGTTGCCTGGTCATGAGACTGTCCTGTAGCTCAAAAAAAGCTCAAATTACTTTTGAAAAATGGCAAGATTGCCCGACCAGCATGGCTCAGTGGTTGAGCGCTAATATATGAACCAGGAGGTTGTGGTTCAATTCCTTGTCATGGCACATGCCCGGGTTGCCGGCTCAATCCCCAGTAGGGGTTGTGCAGGAGGCAGCCTATCAATGATTCTTCCTCATTGGTGTTTCTAGCTCTCTCTCCCTCTCTCTTCCACTCTGAAAAGCAATAAAAAAAATTTTTTTTAAAGAAAAACTGCAAGATTGATATGGTTGAAACATTTTGAGTGAGGAAAGTGGGAGTGGGAAGAGATGAGGTTAATAAAGAAAGCAGGATTGTATCTCCACAGCTTGGAGGGCAAGTTAGGGACCAGGGCTTATCTCAAGAGCAATGAGAAGCTTTTTTAAGGTTTTAAGCAGGAATAAGGTATAATGAATGTTAATTTTATAATACTCATTCTGTTTTAAGGATAAAGAATGAAAGCAGATCAAGAGTGGACAGTCGAAGCCCAATTAGTATGCTATTGCAATAATCTAGGTATGAGAGGACATTAACTTGAACTAGGGGGTGATATTGGAAACAGAAAAAGTGGATGAATCCAACATATTTATTGGCTCTAGAATCGGCCTTGATGATTGGATGGTGATTGGGATGATGGTGACAGTAAGGGAGAGGGATTGTCAAACGTAACTCTTCTTTGTTTTATCTGAGCAAGCCCATAAGTGTTGGTGTCATTTTCTGAGATTGAATATACTGGAGGAGAAACAAGTTTTTTGGAGGAAATTACTAGTTAAGTTTTGAATATTGTCACCTTGAGATACCTGTGAGTAGGGGAAGATTTCTTCAGGAAGATGACATTAAGCTGGGTCTTGAACAGTGAGTAAAACTTTTGAAAGGAAGAAGGCATTGGATGCAAAAGGAAGATTGCAAGCAAGGACACAATGGTGTATTTGGAGAATGGTCGGTTGCTCAGTGCATGGGAAACTTAAGCCCTGGGTCCCGTTACGGAGAAATGAAAACCCACCCAAGACCTTTCTCTATCTTTTACCTTTGTTCTCATTTTTATCTTTAAAATAATAGGATAGGTCAGATTATCTTTAAGGTCTGTTATAATATTAAAGTTTGTAGCTAATGGAGATCTGTCCTGAATATTTTGCTTGATTAATAATAATGTTCTCCAAAATGAATTTTCCACACAGTTGTTTCCTGGAATTCAGCTTTATATTGTGTGGTGAGTGGCTTCCAGGAGATTGGAGGCTCAACACAATGTGGCCCACTTAGGAAAAAGGAATCATGAAATGCCTTTGAAGTCTACTGTGTTTTACCTTACAAGTTTATGTGCATCCTCTTCCTTAATATATTTGGCATGCTTTTGCTATTCAAGTGTCTTATTATTATGCAGTAATTCTCCAGGAAGATAGACTGGTCTCACCCTTTAGGTTTAAGTATTTCCAGGTAGTTATGGCATAAGCTCTGAGAAAGGTTGAAAGTCCCCGGCTAGCTCCTATTTCCTAGTTTTTTTGTGTTTTTTTTTTTCACTTGCCCATTCACTGCCAGTTTCATGGAGGCAGAGAGTCTGAGCACTAGCTTCCTGTACAAGTTGAAATAGGGAGGAACCTGGGGGTAGAGAGGAAGGGAGCTTTAAGAGTAGCTTACATGAGTTACTTGACCTTTATAAATGTCCTGGTCCAGAGGGAATCAGTAACTGCTTTGTGAGCCTTAGTATCTTAGCTACTCACACATAATATTATTCACATTCACTTGGTTATGAATTTTCTTTCTAAAGAGTGTGAGATATAAAAGCCACATAAAAATTGCCTGAAAGAAAGAAACAACACATGTTAATTGGATTCTTGGCAAAGGAATTAAAAAATGTCCCTGAGCTGATGAAGTTATTTTTAGACAAACTTTGCCCTAAAATATGTTGGTGCTTCTGTGAATGCATTCATAGCACATTCTACAAACTCATTTGGCCTGATTCTTCTTAAAAATCTCCATTTTTCCTTTTTATTACAGACTAAAATAAAATGAGCACTCACCCAGTGCTGTCTCTTGGGTGCTTTACCCAAAAGAAAGCTTTTTTAAAATTTCCTCTTCCATCTTTATGCTGCCTACATCTTTTCATGCCCTACATTTGTAACCTAAAGATGTCAATAGAAACTTAAGTTCTTTTCACCATTCATTTAGAATTTTAGTTGTCCCCATTTTTAATCCATGAGTTCACTCTGATGATTCATCAGATTTACAATAGTACAACTCTCTGCTATTTTTATAATGAAAAGGTTGGAGACTAACACCTTATATGGCATTGCAAGAGAAGGATTAAGCCACTGGAAGTTACTGAGATCTGACTTCAAGATACGAGACCTGCCAATGATTAGAAGGCCTCACCTAGTTGGTCTTGAAATGGAGTTATTCCAGATGGTGCCAATGGGAATTAAGGAACTGCATGGTCCCAGAGCAAACACAATACCTGTCTTTTGGATGTTCTTAAGCTCAGAGGCAAATGAGGGAAATAGGTCTTTCTGAAGCCCAGACACACATTCCCCAGTGATTATAGCACCAAATACTTGTGATTCAAAGTGACTGCTTATCAGATAGTAAAAACATCTACATCATTGAAGGATTTAAAGGCCTGCTAGAGAGTCCCATGTTACTGAAATCAATGAGTTTTAAAGTCATTTGTACACATGTGAGGTTGCATCTACAGAGGTTTTCAATAACCTTGGCCATATATGTCTTTGGAAGAAAAGACACATTTACTTCTAAAAAGCACAACCTGGGTACAGATATGTTTCCTTAGTGATTCTTTTGTATTTTGCTTATGGAACCTCTACTATGTGTATTATATCCTAAACAAATTTCTGGAACTCTATGCAAACAGGCACACTTATAGGGCTTGCTTCTTTGTGTTTCCAGCAGCTAAAATTTGGCACTGAGCTAAAATAGCTTCCTAATATGTGTATTGCTTTTAGGATCCAGAGGCCCTCTCTGTACTCACACTATCTTGCCCCTTAAATTATCCCTATATAATTGTCTGATGACAGAAATGATCAATTTTTCAGCTTTTAGTTTTAATCTTGAGTCTCTGGTAAAATGCACACAGTCTAGTTGAAACATTCTATATAATTGTTACCATTTATTTAGACTTTAATGTGAATGAAGAGTCTGGGAGATTCTGACATAGAGTGCAGAAAGGAGCTCAAGGTACTGGGTTGTTATGGATGATAATGAGAAAAGATTTTCTAAGGATGGAAACAAATCCTGACTTTGCTCAATTCAACAGTTGTACATGCATGGTCTTGTGCTCAATTATGAAACTAATACAATTCCTTTAAGGAAGAGGAGCTTCCGAACTTGTTAGCACTTTTTTTGTAAACAGGAATGAAGTACTAGTATGTAGTGTTACAGAACCTAAGACCAGCTCCGAAGACATCCTGTGGGCATGGACCAATCTGTGTCAATGTGGGCAAATCACAATGGCTTCCAACCAGAGGTCTTAGACCTTTGTATCTACCGCACATTCTTCGTGGCTGAATTCCTTGTGGCTGATTACAGATTTGACTTTTGAAGCCAAGTGACACAAAAACTTCCTGTCAAAACATAGAGTTTGCATGAAAAGTTTTCATGTGATGTTTTTGTCTGGTTTTGGAATCAGGCTAATCCTGACCTTAGAGAATGAATTGGAAAGTGTCTCATATTTTATTTTATTTTTTAAATCTATAAAGGAAAAATTACATGTTTGATAGTTCTCACAAAGTGAAGCAACTGGACCTGGGATTTTTCTTGTGAAGAATTTTTTGAATACTACATGTGTATAGGAAAAGAAAGATTAATGGTTGTCTAATGACTACTTCACAGTGACTGTAAGGGCACAGGATTTCTTTTCAGAGTAATAAAAATGTTCCCAAATTAGAGTGTGGTGGTAGTTGCAAAACAGTGTGAATATACTATAAACCATTGATTTGTTAACTTCAAATGAATAAACTGGCATGCAAATTACATTTTAGTAAATCTATTTACAATGTAGGCATTTTTAATTTATTTAAAGTTATATATTTATCTTTAAAAACTTTTTCGCTAAATCCAATAATTTTTAAAAGCAGTACTTTTATTCTGGTGTAAATATTTTGTAATTGCCATAAATGTTTATGTTCCTAAAATCATAGCTTCAAAATACATAAAATATATGAATACTTTACAATGTCTACTATGATTTTTTTCTCCATGTGTCATTTAAGAGCAAATATAAAAAGTTTTCCAAATATATGTTTGTGTTTACTATATCAGGGTAGATTTTAATATGGGTAGTACCCATATTCATTTTTATTAATGTGATGTGTTTGAAATTCTATTTTGTTTAGTATTAATATTTTTACACAAAATTTATTTGGTAATTAATTGCATGATACCACTGTCCCATAACAGTCAATCTTTCCTTTAAATTTTTTTAGATTTTGTTTAGTGTTTCTTATAAACAGGAGCTGGCTGTCTTAAAAATTCCCAATTTGTTATTTCTGTCATTTATCTGATGAGTCTGAATCATTTTCATTGTTAATAATCCATGACATATTTGCACCTATTTCTACCACCTTATTTTCTTTTTCTTTTTATTGGATTCTATATATATATTCATGTTTTCTTTTGAATAAACTTGTGGGTTTTTTTGTTTTGTTTTGTATTGAATATTTTCCATGCATCTTTCTTCCCTACTCTGTTGGTTTGGAAGCATTTAATTATTTTAATTCTTTTATTTCTATTATTTTATTTACCATCACCAATCTTTGATTATATTATTTTTCCCAAAGTCTAAATATATTTGGAACATTTTGGAATTGTATAGCAACTATAATGCAAAAATAAGTTTAGAAAACAAAGAAAAGAAATTTATGCATTTTAAAGGAAAGAAATGTTACAAAACTCCTTTGGCAATTTTACCTACCCATTAAATACTTTCTGGAATTTTAAAACCTGGATGAGGAAATGGCCTGGTTTGGCCCTAACTTTACACCAGATTCCAAATACTTTCTGGAATTTTAAAACCTTTTTTTCACAATTGATAAAATTACTTTTAACATTGAGTTAAATTAACCAACATGTTTGTTGTTAATATTATGTTTAATAAATACACACACACACACACACACACACACACACACGAGGCCCGGTACACAAAAATTTGTGCACTCGGAGATGTCCCTCAGCATGGTCTGTGCCCTCTAGCAATCTGGGACCCCTTGTGAGATGTCCACCTGCTGGCTTAGGCCTGTGCCCCGGGCAATCAGGCCTAAGCTGGCAGCCAGATATCCCTTTGGCAGCCCAGGGGCCCTTGGGGATGTCCACTTGCCAGCAGGCAGAAGGCCTAAGCTGCAATCAGACATCCTTAGCTCTGCTGAGGAGGTGGGAGAGGCTCCCACTACCACTGCTGTGCTGGCAGCTGGCAGCCTGGCTTGTGGCTGAGCAGAGCTCCTCCTGTGGGAGTGCACTGACCACCAGGGGGCAGCTCCTGCATTGAGTGTCTGCTCCCTTGTGGTCAGTGTGTGTCATAGTGACCAGTCATTCCCAGTGGTTCTGCTGTTAGGGTCAATTTGCATATTACCCTTTTATTATGTAGGATAGGATAGAGTCATGGTGCATGGGTGGAGGCCGGCTGGTTTGCCCTGAAGGGTGTCCTGGATCAGGGTGGGATTCCTGCTGGGGTGCCTGGCTAGACTGGGTAAGGGGCTGAGGGCTGTTTCCAGGCTTACCACAGCCCTTTCAAGGTGCGTGTCTCCCCCTGGGGTACCTGGCCAGCTTGGGTGAGTGGCTGATGACTGTTTGCAGGCTGGCCACAGCCCTTTCAAGGTGGGTGTCAGCCCCCTGGTGTGCCTGGCCAGCCCAGGTGAGGGGCTGGGGGCCGTTTTCAGGCTGGCCACATCCCTTTCAGGGAGGGGGGCCTTGCTGGGGTACCTGGCTGATGGCTGTAAACATCTAGAATAAGTTACTTTCACTTAGCATTTTGAGGATATTATTCTTTCCTGTCCTGTTATCTACTGTTGCTGTCAGTTTAACTTTTAGATAATTTGTCTTTTTTATCTAGTAGTTTTTAACATCTCCCTCTCTTTTGTTCTTGATTGTTTGTAGACTCACTGCATGTATTACCTTGTAGTAATTAATATTTATCTTCACTATGAGCCCTTGGACTTACTTTTTCCTCAGTACTCATGTCTTTCTTCAGTTCTAAAAAAACATTAGCAAATATCTCTTTAACTATTGCTTTCCTACCTTTCTGGCAAATTCTTTAGACAGACATGTTAGACTTTTCCATTTATCCTCTAAAACCTTCAACTGCTTTGTCATATTTTTCTCTTTGTCTCTTTGTGATGCATTTTAGTGAAATCTTCAGTAATATCTTCCCATTTCCTGATTCTGTATAGCCTAGCTGTTTTTAAAAACCTTTTCAATGAATATTTTTCATGTTTAAAATTTTTACATTGTTTCTTTTAGATATACATATTTTAATTCCTTCCTGTTTTGCTTGCCAATTCTGTGTTCTATTTTTAGTGAAAGTTATTCTTTGACTTATCTCCTTTATCACCCTAAATGCACTTATTTTAAAGTCTTTGGCAAACTATTATTTTTTAAATTTTTATTTGTTGTTTTGAGAGAGAGAGAGAGAGAGAGAGAGAGAGAGAGAGTTGTTAGTTGTTGTTTCACCTATTCACGCATTCATAGGTTGATTCTTGTTTGTGTCCAGAATGAGAATGGAACTGCAACCTTGGTGTATCAGGAGGACACTCTAATAGATTATTCTCATACTTCAGTTTTGCTTGATTAAATGTATCTTCTTCTAGGTAATTTGTATTGGATAGCTGCATTACATTACTTTGTTTTGGTATCATAGTTTCTAGGGTCATTTAAAGAAAAAAGTATATATGTCTTTGTTTGTTGTTTGTTTGTTTTCCTTCTCTGCCCATGTCTCTAAGTTGTTTCATTGGTTGCCTCCACCTGGCTCCTTGGTGCTTGCTGACCAAAACACAGCCTTGTGTTTTGTGTTGCTGATTTGTGTTTCTGATTCGGAGCTGATGCACCTTAAAATATGGATTAAGGTTTATGGCCAATATGATGATCATAAAGCCAATAGTTAGTTTCTTTCAGATTCTGAAGACGAGGCTGTTTTTATGTCCTATTAATTTAAGAAGGAGACAAAATTCTCAAACAACAATTAAAGAGCATTTTTTAGCTTTTTTGAAATTTTTTTCTTTAAATCAGGGGGTGTTCCATGGAAGCCTTCAGCTTGATTCCTGTTGCCACTTTGTACAATTTTAGTTACCATTACTTTAGGTGAGTCCAACTTCCAAATGTCTTTGCCTACATCCTGCCTAGAAGTAGACTCAGATTTTTGTGTCTTATGCTGTTGACTGACTTCCTTTTCTGGTCCATGAACTTGGTGCACGTAGAAGCTTACTGTGTTTGAATCTACTTACATTGTTTTATTCATTTATGTATATTTGCCTGTCATTGTTCTTGTTTGAAATGGGGTGTGAAAATTAGGGGAATAAAGCATGTACTTAATAATGTAATTTTATATCTCCTTAGAATGATTCTTGCTTAAATACAATTCCCAAATTGCTTCAAAATTTTAAAAATACTTTGAGGCCAACTGAAATAAACATTTTCTTTGTGCTTTATTAAAATGTAGAGCAATATAAATATAATGCAAACCACACATGTACTTATACATTTTCTAGTAGCTACACTAAAAATATAAAAATAGATAAATTTGACTCCAACATTTTTAATGCTCACTTGAGGATATGGTTTTTATTGATTTTAGGAAGAGAGGAAGAGAGAGAAAGAGAAACATTGATGTGACAGAGAAACATTGATTGGGGATAGAATCAGCAAGCTGGGTATGTGCCTTGATCAGGAATTGAACCCACAACCCTTTTGGTGTATGGGACAATGCTCCAACCAACCAAGCTATCCAGCTGGGGCAAACTCTGACATTTTACTTAACTCAATATATCCAACATATTATTATTTCAAAATATAATCAATATAAAAATTATTAATAATACTTTTATTTTTTATACTAAATCTTTGAAATCTGGTGTCTATTTTATACTGACAGTACATCTCCATTCAGAGTAGCCATGTTTTAAATGCTCAATAACCACATGTGACTGGAGGCTTCCATGTTGGATGGTGCAGATTTATATCATTTATAAAATAACTAGACACCTGGTACACGAAATTCATGCATTTGTGTGGGGGTCCCTCAGCCTCGCCTGTACCCTCTCACAGTCTAGGACCCCTCATGGGATGTTCAAGGTGAATGGGCCTAAGCTGACAGTTGGAAATTCCTCTTGCAGTCCGGGACCCCTCGCTCCTTACCTCCCACCTGCTCACTGCTCCTTACTACTCAGTTCATTGCTCCTTAGTGCTACCACAGAGGCAGGAGAGGCTCTGCCACTGGCACTGTGCTCGTCAGCAGTGAGCCCTATCTTTCTGTGTAGTTGTCAGTGGGCCAACTGCTCTCTTCCTTATCACTTAGGCCAAGTAGCATGTGAGGGCAGAGTGCACCGTCATGGAACACAGAGGGCTGCCCAGAGTTGAGGGGAGTGGCCAGGCCCACAGAGTGAGGTGGACACAGAGGACACTGTCTCACCCAATTGTGGAGTGGGCTGGCTTGCCTTTATCTGCCTGACCCTACCCAGGGAGGGACTGAGCAGGCTGTCCACCTCTCCATTCTCCATCCTTCTGTCTGTAACACCTGTCACCCTTGCCAGGCCTCCCCCAAAGTGAGTTCAGCTCAATCCCTGAATGTAAAAGGGCGGGGGGAGAGGGGAGGGAGGCTCCACTCCAATGCCCCCTGATTCCCAGTGACAGGACCTGGTCTCAGGACGGTGGCCACAGCTGCAGAACATAGATCTGTTTCAAGAAAAGTTGGGAATGCAGACTTTCGTATGAGCCCCTGTTCCAAAAGGTGACAGTTTATTCACATGGTGGCAAAGACACCTTCGAGAGTAACATAAGTGGGTAAACTCAGGGCCAAACCGGGCCATTTCCTCATCCAGTTTCTCTGAGGTGCATGGGCAGAACCAAGTCTCAGCTCTTTGCAGGACACTTCCGGATTTTTTTAAGCCTAAAGGAACAGTAGTCTGTTTCCATTCTTGTTCTTTGGGATATTTTTATCATTGGATAAATGGGTACATACATTGGGGCAATCCTCTTGAGATACAATATTCCAGAGGGAGGGAGCCGACAGCAGGGAATTCTGAAAACCAAAGGGATGACAGAGATGGTAAGCCTTTCCTTCACGTCTGCTGGACCATTACCACTTGATGTCCTGGTAGGCTGCCCTGGGCCCTGCTAGGCAGTGTGAAGGGCCACCGGGGCCCAAAGGAAGTCATCTCCTTGCCCCAAGCCACTGCTAGTACAGCTCCTGCACATGGGTGCTGGTATCGGGAGGCCACATCAGGATAGCAGCGTAGATGCCTTCCATCTGCTGCAGCAGTGCCCTGTCTGCGCACCCGTCGTCCTCCTGGGCCTGGCCCCTGCTGCTTAGGCATGCCCAGCTCAGGCCAGGACCTCCAGGAAGTCGCAGGGGACTTGCCCCTCTACAGCTTCAGGACCACTTCTGGATGTTCCGAAAGCCAGAAGCAGCCTCAAAGCGTAGCAGAACCTCTCCGTTCCTTTCAAGGGTGATCGCTGGAAGTCTTTGTTCCTCATGGTGTGGTAGATGAGTGCCCCCACATCCTCATTGAACAGCTCCTGGACCATGTGCCTGAAGATGTGCGCCAGGTACCCGTCGGAGCTGGCACCTTCATGCAGCTTCACCTCCTTCTTCACATCTACAGACAGAGTGTCCATGGAGGCGGCATTCGAGGTGAGGTCACTTTGCTCCATTATCTGCACAATTTCACCCGAGGCTAACACGCAGTCAGCACCCTGGGAACTATGCAAAGCTGTGGGAACATCTTCTCGAAGGGCCTCCAGTTTCTTGTCATAACACAGGGCCACAATGACGTGGAAAATCTTGTCTGGGGACAGGTTCTGCCATCTGGAGACGTAATCCTTCACCAGAGAACCCATGATCTGCTGGGGAGACTTGGCAATGCAGAGGTGGGGGTGATAGGGTGACCTAGCACACGCTCTGCATATCGGACCCGGCGGGGCAGGTGGCGGTCAGCATGGGTGGCCAGGGTTCCTCCTCACGGTGCTGGCAGTACCGACACACAAATTCCTTCTGACTCTCCAGGATGCTGAAGTCCGCAGCCATCTTCATGTCATGGGACAGTGTGCCCCAGGGCTTTTGAGGAAGCCACAGAGCCTTCTGAATGTGTCAGTGACACTGAGGCTAAATTTAGCAGCAAAATAAGACAGAGACTGAGGACACACTGACACTGCCAGCACCTTGTGCTATTAGGTATCACATTTCTTATTAAGGTTCAGAACACGGAAGAAGTTCTTGGTGTTCTGCTGAGAAACTTGACTCCTTCCTCTGTAGTCACACAACTGTCACTCGCCAGGCAGTCACTCAGAAATATCTTGGCATCGGCCAACTTATGGAATTCTCCCTTCTCTCCATTCCCCTGAGCTGGACTCTGGACATTGACTGTGGCATTCTCTTGGTCATCAGTTTTTGTTTTTTTACTACATTCCTACCTTGCGCAGTGCTCACACTTCATCTGGAGCAGGGTGGGCAAGAGCCAGCTCAAGTGACCTGGAGGAAGCACGGGGAGAGCAGTCATCACTGGTTGCCCCTGGCACTGTTGGTGGTATCCTTTCTTCCTTGTGGAGCGTCTATGAAGGGGAAGTGGCCGCAGTGCCTGAGGCCGAGTTCCAGGAGGCAGGCAGTGCTGTTGGGATTATGCCAGTGGTGCTGGTCCGTGGGTGCCTGGCCTGTGCCCTGGAGATTAAACCTTCAGGACTACTAAGGGAGCCAGTCCCAAGTTCCGTTCTGCCTTCACCACTGATTGATTGGAATCTGAGGGCTGGGAGGAGGGACCAAGAGGCCTGCCTTCCAGCTGCTTGCCAGTCCCCACCAAGCCACTCACTCTGGTTGTTCCCTGTTAGCCATCCCTTGATCAATGGAAGCCTGCTTGCTGGGGGAGGGACCAAGCGGTCTGCCTTTTTCCTACTCACCAGTTACTGCTGCCACAGATTCATTGGAGCCTAAGGGACCCTGGTTCCCCCGTTAGCCATCCTCTGAGCAATGAAGCCTGAGGGCCAGAGGATGGACCAACCATCCCTTTGGTTGTTTTAGACATTATGGACCCTGGCTCTTTATATATATAGATTATATATATAGACTAGAGGATGGTGCATAAATTCATGCATGGGTGGGGTTCCTCAGCCTGGCCGGCGATTGAGGCCTATCAGGGGCCAGCCACTCAGGGGGAGGGACTGCAGGAGTTTGGCCTGCTGGACTCCCCCACCCCCCATCAGGGCCTGGGGGAGGGGCACGGGAGGTTGGCTGTGGGAGTGCACTGACCACCAAGGGAAGCTCCTTCATTGAACATCTGCCCCCTGGTGGTCAGTACACATCATAGCAACTGGTTGACTGGTCATTCTGGTCATTCTGGTCGTTCTGGTTATAACAATTGCTTAGGCTTTTATATATATAGCTAGTAATTTAGTCACCACCAAATAAATGTAATCACCATCACTGCCATCACTTTGGATTTTTGGACCTTTTTCCCCAAGAACTGTATTAAGTAACTAAGACACACAGCAAAATTTAGATGGCCTCAAAATCTGTCATCACAAAGCTACTATATTTGAAGAATTCTCCTGAGCTTCTCTTTCTCAACTGAGGGAAGATAGTGGAACATCTTTTGTGTAAAAATTTGAAATAGAAACAAGCCCATTTATGCTATAAATCTTGGAAAACTGGTCTCTGAAAAATCAAAGTTTTAGGTTTTTTCAAATGGCATGATATGAGACTATATAAGGTTTGAAGTGTCCATTAGATTAATTACCTAATAAATTAATTATGGAGTTAACTCAACTTATTAAAAAGCATTTATGGGTGCTGAAAAGGATTAGAAAGGAGTCAAAAGTATAAAATATGATGGAGTTTTATGGGTTTATACAGAATATTTTGCAGTTGAGATTATTTTTCACTTCCCCCTATGCAAAAGATGCTTAGTTTTACTGCATGTTCTAACAATGATTTTGATAGGCCGTTTACAGTCTGACATCCAGGTATCTCAGGCAGCCAGGTAGGTCTGTTTGGATGCAAGAACTCCTTATACTCTATGGGTATTAACCAACATTGCTATTTCTGGGAAAGGTAGTCCTTCAAAGTGTACTGTTCCATTATTAAATCACTTGTTTTCCAAAGCATAGGCCCACCTTCTCTCAAGATCTCTAAATCATACTGTTTTGTAAAGCTGCTTATTTATACAGCTTAGAAACATTGATAGTTCATCAACCTCCTGTTTTTATGGCCAATCTTTAAACATGCTAATTTGTCATACCTTTTGAAACTCCTTCCTTCACCATTGTGGTTTTCCGCAGTAATTCCCAATCATGTCATATTCAATGGAAACAATACTGGTAATTATGTTGGTACATAGCCCTTTTTCTCTTGGGAATCTCCAAATGGTTTCCAGATTGGTGGGGGTCAGTTTTCAAAAGCTCCCTGTGAAGAAAGAGGGGAAGGGATTAGTTCCCAATCAAGGTGGGGGAGTGAGGCTCAGCACAGGACTGCACCATTACTTAATGCCATTCAGTCCATCTGTGCTGAAACATCTCCATTCTGACCCAATGATCCAATGAGCTGAAACACACCTCTTTGGCAGGGACTCCTGCTATGCTGGCTGGGGAACTATCATGCTGTCATTGCAGCTGGATGTGACAGGTTCCAGGAGTTTAGAAATTGTTCTCTACATGATGGGAAGCATTTTTATGTCCTAGCACCAGGAATTCGTCACTTCCTATGTAAGTTGTACTGGCCCACCCCCGGCTCTTTCAAACTCAGTTACCATAGTTTCTTTTTACCTATGACACTTATCAACACATAACGTGTTATATATTTGCTAATGTTCTGTCTCTACCCACTAACATGTAACTTCTATGAAATTCTTAGCCACGTCTGTTTGGTTCACGGGTGTTTTCCCTGTCCCAGAGACCTAATAGGAGCTCCGTGGATATTGAATGAAGGAATGAATTTATATGCAAGAACCATACCTATTTTCAAATACTTAAGTGGAGTTAGAAGCCTAGATTCAAATCACAGCTCTGTAGTTAATTAGTTGTGAGATCTGAGCAACTCTCTGGTTTTCAGTTTCTCAGGTATGAAATAACGTAACAATGTGTATCCTCTATGTCGATTGAGGACTAGATTATGTAAAATGCTTGGCACAACATAAGACATAGCTGGCATGAAGCACTCAGAAAATAGTGTCTACTTGGGAGGAAAAAAATTTACTATTCCAGTGGTTCCTCATCTGGAAAGTTGTTAGAAGAAGAACCTACACTTCAGCCGTGGGAGTTTAAGCCTCAGGGCTAAGTCATATTCCTTCAAGGACCAGGGGCAAAAACTGGGTATGGCCATCGTCCCAGAGGGTCTAGGGAAGCAGGGAGTTGCTTAGGGGTTTTCCAGCACATCTAAACACAGTCTGTAAAAGTATCTGGTTCCACACATGGGGGCCACAGCTCTGCTTCATATTCCAGCCCACTGGGGATAGTTTCTGAGAAAGGGAGGGAGTCCACATCATGTGGCTTTCTACAAACATTGGTTCAGCCGCTCTGACTGGGGGTTGTCAACTTGGCTTCTCTAAATGGTGCTTCCCTTATTTGCACAGGGTGAGGGGACAAGAAAGTAGGGGGCTACATCCTAGACCCCTGATTGCCAGCTTTTTCTCAGACCTTAGAGAGGCAGCAGCTGACTCACTCCAGCCCACCCCTTCACCTTTGGAAAAAGAGAGACCCAGGCATTCTTGCTTCCCTCCTGGGGTAGGCATATATATCTGAAAGCAACCAAGGGTTCAGTACACAATCTTATCTGTTTCTCAAAGCACAGAAAGAGTATCTTAGCAATCATGTTAAATAAGTGGCATTGCAAAAGTGCAATATTAAGCTGATAAGCATTCCTGAAACTTCCAGGAATGGGCAGATATAGGTGCACTTAAAATAAATTAATAATATAATAAATGAGGCAAAGGCATGAAAAACCACTTTCAGTTGTTTGCACTTTTATATGTGGGAGAGATTGTTATAATTTCTAATACTCAGGATACATTTTTCAAATTAAGAAAAGGGTTTAGAGACAAGGTGTGCAGAATAAAGATTTCTATTAAAATACATGTGTGTATGTGCCTGAGTGTGCTTGCACGTGGGTGCACATACTGCCTTTGCAATGCTCTCAAATTCTAACTTCTCCCTGGACTCCTGAGCAGAGAGTGGTCATGAAAGAGCCCAGTTCCCAGCTCCTGGCTTGGCTGACCCTCGGAGCAGGAGTGCTAAGGATGCTCTCCCTCCCCTTCCCTGCCCCCATGCTAACCCACCCACTCACATCATGTTCAGTGGTCTGGGCTCCAATCCCAGTGCCTGGAGAATTCTTCCCTCAGCATTTCACAGTGATCTGCATTCTCCTTTCTCTAAACGGCTGTGACATGTTTGTGCTGTCCTGTTTTCATAATAGGACATTTGTTTTTGTAACTGGAAGAGTGAAATAAACCAATCCCTTCACTCCACTCCCCTCAGTGCTCCCCACCCTTGAGATAGGGGCTATGGCGTGTGGTTCTTGTCCAGAGTCATAAACCTTCCCACTCCCTTTCTCCAGTGGAAAGTCTCAGATGCCTCCAGAGGACAGGGATGCGACCTGACAGGGAGCAGCATGCCAAGCTTCTGCAGTGCTTCCTGCGGTGTCTATGATGAGATGGTCCTGACTGCCCTGGGTGAGGGGTTCAGAGGGGCACCCGGACATCCATCTGTGGGTGAGAAGAGGTGGGAGTGAGGGAAAGGAGGGGCGGATGACACTTGACACCTTTCAGTACATTGATATAAAGAACGAATGCCATAGAATAGAATTAGACTGTATTAGCATGGAATGGATTATGCTGTATTCAGAAAACATGCTTATTCATGGATATTAAAGTAGATTGCATGATTTTAAATTGTCATGGTTGGTTTTGGGAAAGTGTGTTTGTGTGTGTGTGTGTGTGTGGATATGTGTATGTGTTCATGCGTGTTTGTGCATGTCTCTGTGTGCATGTGTGTACATGTATGTATATTTGTGTGTGTGTACACACATGTAATTGATTTCAGGGTCACCTGTGGGATAATTAAGTAGTCCCTCTGTGGCTCATGCTGCTAGAAAGACCCCAAGAATGCTGTCCTTCAAAGCCCCTTCTGCGTCCCAAGGAATCAAAATACTCCCCGAGCACCTGTAACACTGAATCAGTTCCTATCACACAGGAGGCCACAGCCTACCTGGAAGCAAGAGAGTGAGATAAATGCAGAGGGATGCATGTGGCAGGGGGCAGGGGTAGGGGCAGGAGTTGGCTGGTAGCTCCAATTTAGACAATGCAACACTGATGTGAAAGCTAGTGACTGGAAAAGTTCATTTCTCCTGAAGGATGCACAATTTCCTGTAACTCTTCATTGAGAAATATAATCCCATGAGGGATTTTTGTCCTTTTCCTGACTAATTTGTTTTTCTGGTTTGTGGTGTGTGTGTGTGTGTGTGTGTGTGTGTGTACCTATCATTGAGACTATTGTGCACAGGTCCTGCTCAGGAGAAACTTGGCATAACCTCAGCCCCATGTCACTTTTATCCCTGAACTCTTTCAGTGCCTAGACATCCCTACATACATCACATCCCACACCCACACACGCCACACATCACACGCAGGCACACACACATGCGCATATCACGCACATGCACATTACATACACACACACATCTGTCTGGGAAGGTCCTAAAATGCAATGGCCTGGGCTTACCACATGCCTTACAGTTTTCCACCTGAGACCATGACCTTGAGGAGAGGAAACACTGGGTGACTGTTCCTTCCTAAGATCCTTTATGGCTAAGAGCAGCCTCCTGGGGGATTCTGGGGTCAGTTCTTACTCATATTCTTATTCATATTCATGTCTTACATCAAAATTGGCTATGATCATAACAATCCTTATGAATCATTTGGAAAAGTACATAGGAAGTCAAGTTTTTCTAAATTTCCTTTTCTAAAGGTTAAAATTAAGACAGGAAGGAGCAGAGCATGACTCTGTGGGGGCCCAGTGGGGGTGGGGCCTGGATCTCCCAGGCCCAGTATGCTTATCTGTGTATTTTTCCCTCCCCACAGCTCTCCTGTCTGTGCATGATTGCCTTTCTCAGCTACACCGGGGAGTCAATTCAGAAGTGATTTCAGATGCTTGCCTCACCCAGCACACCCTATTTTTAAAATGTTTTTATTGATTTTAGAAAGAGAGAAAGGGAGGACGAGAGAGAAACATTTTTGTGAGCGAGTAACATCCATTGGCTGTGTTCTGCATGCCACCTTCTATGGATCAAGCCTGCAAACTGGGCATGTGATGTGCCCTGACCAGAATCGAGCCTATGACCTTTTGGTGCATGGGATGACACTCAACCAACTGAGTCACATGCACCAGAGCACCCAGCATACTCTCTTGCCCTATTTGATTCTAACCTATCTCAGACTTTTTTCCTGCTGTCCAGCCTCTGACCCTTCCTCTTCTTGAAAATGCTCTGGGTGTCCCAGTCTCCTCTTGACTCAGCTCTGTCTCCTTACCTGGAAGAGTAACCCTTTGTTGTCATCCCTCCACCTGCTGCATGGAGTTCTACCCTTTCCTGAAAGCAGGGCTAAACTTCTATCTCCTTCATGAAGTCTGCTATGATCACCTTAGCAGGAGGGCTCACTTCCCAGCTTGGAAAGGACTTACTATCCTCCCCTAGTATTAATCTCAATTATTTATTTGAAAAATGTTGTTGGATACTCAGAGTACACTAAATAAACACCATACTCAGTGTGGAGCTACATCAATAAACAAAACACAAAAACGGCTTCCTATCCTGTGGTTGGTCCCATGCTAATAGTAGCTTCTTTGCTAGTTGTGGGTCTAACCGTTCTTTGTAACCTCCAGTATATAGTAAGAACTATATCAGCTTTACTGAACTGATTAATGAATCCGTAGTTTCTCTCGAGCCATGCATTGCAGAGTTAGAACGAACACTGCAAACGGCTCCTCTAAATAAGGCTGACTGTGGAAGGAAGAGAATACATTTCATTCTTATTTAAAACATTGTTTTCCTGCTTAGAGGCTGTGGAACTCCAGAGCCTGACCAGCTTCCTTCTCCCTCTGAGGAATGGAAATGGGATGGAACTTAAACCCCAGAAGTGTTTGTGTGTTTAGACCCTCTCAATGATGCCTAGTGCTGACCAGGAAGTATGCTCAGCCCACAAACCACTAGCACAGGGGTTGAAAAAGACAGACGGGACTCAGAGGAAGGGAACTCAGCTACTTTACGGCCCAGAATCTGGATCCTAGGAGGCAGATTATGGTTAGCCACATCGCTGCCTGATTGACCTGTGCTTTGATAGGTATATTCTTATGTGTACACTCTGTCTTTTTCTTTTTCTAACCAGTCTCCTTCCCACCAACACAGTTTATACTAAAAGATGGCAAATGGCACGTTTACGGGCATTTTTCTACAACTTAAGAGATGATCAAGACTCTTGATGACTTAAAAACATGTGACATCAGCTATTTCCTTCCTGAAAGCTACACAACTTTAAAGGAACGTTGAGGTTTTGTCATAAAAAACACACTGATGATTATGTAACTAACAAGATCTGTATTTCCACGTTATTTTGTTTTATGCAGACTCAATCATAATGTTCAGCCCTCATGTAATCTTCAAGCTTTATGGTTGATTTAACAATATGCCAAACTTTTATACTTACCTAAAGGTTGGATTTCAAGGTGTCAGGGCCTGAAGAGTTCTATGCTCAGGTGAAGGGGGTGATGTCTAATTGGCTTCTGGACCTAAGAGACTGCTGGTGGGGAGGAGGGGGCTGACATCAGATGACCATAATGATGAAGCAATAGCAGCTCATGAATCATATGACAGCCGGGAAGAAACTGCTGAACACTCTTCCCAAGTCTTTCTGAGACTGTTAATGCCCAGGTTGGGGGAAGAGCTGTGCACCCTTCTCAATTCATTTTCTGAAGCACTGATTCTCAATGTGATGGCTTTGGAGGCAGGGCCTTTAGAAGGTAATTTGGTTAAGATAAAATAATGAGAGTAGAGGCTGTGATGGGATTAGTTCCTCTATAAGAAGAGACCAGAACTTACTTTTTTTTTTCCATGTGAGGACACACTGAGAAGGCATCCATCTCCAAGACGGAAAGAGAGTCCCATATCTGCTGGCACCTTGATTTTAATTTCCAGCCTCCAGAACTGTTAGAAATAAATGCCTATCGTTTAAGCCACTCAGTCTATGGTATTTTGTTATAGCAGCCCAAGCTGACTAAGACAAACGGTGCTTGTTGAATACAAACAAACTCAGACCCAACTTTTAAAGTCACGTTACCTTCTCTTCTTCTTATTCACTTAATACTTCCAGTATTTAACTAGCATCTTTTATGTACTCTTCTATTGTTTTGTCTATCCTAATATGCTTTTCTGCCCTACTTCCCCACTTTTGTTACCTTTAAATATTGTCTGAATAAATTTTACTGTACATATGTCAAGATGCAGCTGTGGTGTCCCCTCCTACAGGAAGCCTTCCCTGCCCTGCTCTCCTTCATTTCTAGCCTGGATTCAGGACTGATTTTACGCACCCCTATAGCATCCTGTGATGGCTTCTATTCCTCTGTTTTTCTTTCTTACTGTCCCTCATTAGATTGTGAATTTCTTGTTGACGGCAAGAGTGTGTGCCAAGCTTCAGTGGAATCTAGAACAATAGGCATAAAAAACGTTTATTGCCAGGCTGGTGTGGCTCAGTTGTTGAGTGTCGACCCATGAACCAAGAGGCCCCCAGTTCAATTTCCAGTCAGAGCACATACTGGTGTTGTGGGCTTGATTGCAGGTGGGGGACATGCATGAGGTAGACGATCTATGTGTCTCTCTCATTAATGTTTTTATCTCTCTATCCCTCGCCTTCCTCTCTCTCTCTCTCAAATCAATAAAATGTATTTTAAAAGTGTTTATTGGGTAAAATATGTTTTTCAGTGAAACCCTTGGTATGGAAGGCTTTAGCTGTTGATGAAAAGTCACGTCAGTGTGCAGTGAAAGACCAGGGGCAACATACCAAGCCAGGACTGAGGAACAGCCTGGAGTTAGTGCAAGCATTCAGGTCAAGGTGGGGCCCTGAGTGCTGCTGGACTTGCTGAGACAATGGCAGTAAAGCAGCAGAGGAGTCTGGAATGGAACTGGGTTTGGAAGCCCAGAATGTGGCATCTCATGAGGAGATTAAGTTCAATATAGGGGTCACAGGGTGTAGACTTTTGTGAATGGCTCTTCTATGGCTTGAACGGTGTCCCCCAAGAAGATGTTGAAGTTCTAATCCCCAGTACCTGGGAATGTGACCTTATTTGGAAATAGGGGCTTTGCAGATGATCAAGTGAAGATGAGGTCTTTAGTGTGGGTCCTGATCTGATATAAAAAGGGGAATTAAGGTATAGAGACATATAGGCATGGAGGTTTAGGTGATGTGAAGACACAGGAAGATTGCCATCATCAAGCAAAGAACATCTGAGGCCCCAGAAGCTGGGGAGAGGCCTGGAATTTCTCCCTCACAGCCTCAGAAAGGACCAATGAGGCCAACACCATGATCTCAGACTTCTAACCTCCATAACTGTGAGAAAATTTCTGCTTAAGCCACCACCCAGTTTGTGGTAGTTTGTTAATCACAGGCCAAAGAAGCTAGTACAAACTCTTCCATTAGACTTTTAATTACCCACAGACAGCGACTTGGGGTTATTTATGCCAGAATCTTTAGCACCTGACACACCTGTTAGGCATCTGAGAAGTCTGAGAATTTGCCCTGATAGAAGGCTTACCCCCTCAAGCCAAGCTTTCCTTGGACTTTAAGTTGGATGATAGAACCTAAAAATAACAATATGAGGCTGGAATTGATACCCAGCAGACTTTTGCCCAAATTTATTGCCTTGCCCACCCCAACCCAAAATCATGATATATGCTTCTCTGTACAGACTGGAGCAGGACTCCAAGATCCAAGACAGCCATTCGGGTTTAAAGCCATCTGTTAACAAGGAAGTGAGAACACCATGTCTTCGCCCTGTGTCCTGTTCCCTCCCTGCCCTGGGGTTTAACTACCCCATAATTTCTTAGGGAATTCTTGTTTTTTATTCATAAAGGTTCACTTGAAATTCATTTCTGATGAGAAAAGTAAGAAAATTCTGAAAAGCTGTGCTTCAGTAAGTGTTTTACCTTAGGTTAGCTTCCAATTGCAAAAAAATTGACAAATATAAAACTGGAGTAAGGATTTTTATGTGGTTCCTTAACCGATACAGTTATTTGTAATAATAATAATCAAGAAAAAGATAGCACAACCTCAGAATTTTTCCTCTTTACTCAGCTGAAAATTAAGCCAGACAGGCAATTACCAAGGTTTTGCCACAATATATAATATGTGTACACCGCGTTTATGGAACATTACACATTACATGGTGATTATTCCAAATTTTCATCCAATCATCTTATTAGTTCTGGTATTTTATGTGGTGAATGACTGTAGCTAAAAATCAACTGAGAAAGACACTGGTGGAGAAATAAAACACAGACTCAATAAAGTCAGGCCCATTAAAATGTGACCACCACTGCAATGGACCACAATTGGTGGTATTGACGATGAACTCCTGAAGACTGGAAAAATACTAAGACACTAAAGCAAGCAGCCTCATTTCTAATACATTTTACTGCTCTAATAAATTCTGTATTTTATTTTACTATCACACAATTATTCCTCATTCCTCTTTGTCAAGAATCATGGTAGATAACTTTTTTTAGTGCTTTTATGTTCCCTGCACTTAACTAAAAAGAAAAGAAAAGGAAAGAAAATCAAAAGGAGAGTACCACGTTAAAATAGAATTCACAATATTTTTAATATATTTTTAGACCCTAGTGAATACCATTGTATATTCTTATTATTTGAAGAAAATGAAAGTACTTTATTAAATACTAAAAATAAACTTGGACCCATTTTTATAGCTCATTCAACCGATTTTCTAAGTTATGAGTCACTCGTTGCTTTCGGTGTTTGATGTCATGTTCTTGGAACTAAATTGAATACTATTTTGGGTATATAAGCAAAGATATGATGGATTATAATACATCAGACCTTGGTCCAAATTAAAAAAAAAAATCCTTAGTAGTGTTTTGTCTATTTTTCTCTCCTTTTTTCCTTTCTTTTTCTAAATTATCTTACTTCCTCTATCTTTTCTTCTGGAGTTAAAGTTTTATTTTCTTTTGTTTTATTTTTTCCTCATTTGCTCTAACTTTCTCCTTTTATCTTTTGGAAATAATAATTAATGTAAATTATTGCCACTGAGAAGTTCAAAATTTTTAACCTTAAGATAAGGTAATGCTGCTCAGCCAAGCAGGTGTGAGGGTAAAAGTCAACTTACATCATATTCTAAAAAACAACAGGATTTGTAGAAAGAAGCTTTGTATTTTTCCCTCAATGTAGGAGAAAGTAGAAATGTGAAGTGTATTAAAAGTGAAGGGAGGGCCTAAGTACCACTTATTGGCACAGTAACATATACGTAAAGTACCATCTTATCTAATAAAAGGGAAACATGCAAATTTACCTTACCTCTGCTACACCCACAGCCATGCCCACAAAGCCACACTCACCAGCCAATCAGGAGCAAGTATGCAAATAAACCCAACCAAGATGGCAGTGGCCATGGAGCTGGAGTGAACAGAAGGCTTATGTTGCCCCTGGCAATGGAGGAAGCCAAGCTTCCTGCCTGCCCTGGCTGGCCCTGATCTCCAGTCAAGGCTACAAAGTTTCAATTATAGAAGATAAATAAATCCCAGATACCTGCTTCCAGCTGCCTGTGGCCTCTGCTCCAGGAGGGTCTGGGAGCCTGGGTTGCCTGAGGCCATTGCCAGACTATAAACAGCCTGCAGCCCCTCATTCAGGCTGGTCAGGCATCCCAGCAGGACACCTCATCCTGAAGGGGGTGTGGCCAGCCAGCAAACAGCCCTCAGCCCCTCACCAGGCTGGCCACACCCTCATGGAGTGAAGATCCCCACTGAGGGGCTTGTCCAGCTGCAAATAGCCATCAGCCACTCAGCCAGACTGGCCAGGCACCCCAGCTAGGACCCCCACCCTGAAGAGGGTGTGGCCAGCCTGATAATGGCCCTCAGCCCCTCACCCAGGCTGGCCAGGCATTCCATTGGGGGCCATCACACTGAAGGGGGTGTGGCCAGTCTGAAAATGGCCCTCAGCCCCTCTCCCAAGCTGGCCAGGAACCCCAGTGGGAACCCCACTCTGATCCAGGACATCCTTCAAGGCAAACCAGCCAGCCCCCACCCATGCACCAAGCCTCTATCCTATATAATAAAAGGATAATATACAAATTGACCCTAACAGCAGAACAACTGGGAATGACTGGTCACTATGACACACAATGACCACCAGGGGCAGGCACTCAATGCAGAAGCTGCCCCCTGGTGGTCAGTGTGCTCCCACAGAGGGAGCTCTGATCAGCCACAAGCCAGGCTGACAACTGCCAGTACAGCAGTGTTGGTGGGAGCCTCTCCCGCCTCCTCAGCAGCATTAAGGATGTCTGACTGCAGCTTAGGCCTGCTCCTTGCTGGCAAGTGGAATCTCCTAAGGACTCCCAGTCTGCCAGAGAGATGTCTGATTGCCAGCTTAGGCCTGATTTCCCAGGGAGTGGGCCTAATCCAGCAGGTAGACATCCCCCGAGGGTTCCCAGACTGTGAGAGGGCACATGCCAGACTGAGGGACCCCCCAGAGTGCACAAATTTTTGTATACCAGGCCTCTAGTCCTATATAATAAAATCCCAATATACAAATCAACCAAAGGCAGAATGACACATTGCTATGAGGGCTCTTTGACCACCAGGGGGCAGATGTTCACTGCAGGAGCTGCTCCTTGGTGGTCAGTGCACCCCCTAGCTGTCAGCCAGGCTCATGGCTGACGGGCACAGCGGTAGTGGTAGGAGCCTCTCCCGCTTTCACTTCAGATAGACAGTAAAGAGCAAGGGTTCCCAAACTGTGAGAGCCTCAGACTGTGAGAGAAATGTCTGATTGCTGGCTTAGGCCCTATCCCTAGGGGCACTGGGCCTGGGCTGGCAGGCAGACATCCCCTGAGTGGTCCTGGACTGTGAGAGGGCACAAGCCGGGCTGAGGGACCTCCCCCACTCCCTGTGCACAAATGTTGTGCATTGGGCCTCTAGTCTATTATAATTACACTAGAGATCCAGCGCATAAAATTATGCACAGGTGAGGGTCCCCAGTCCTGCGTTGCCACCACCTACCCAGTTCCTTGTGGTTCCCTATTCACCATGCTGCAATAGGAGCCTGCGGGCCAGGGGAAGGGACTGAGAGGTTGGCCTTTCTGTCTGCTCACCAATTCTCGGTCCCGCCCTGCTTCCACTCACCCAGTTCCCCAAGTTTCCTGTTCACCATACTGTGATTGGAGCCTGTGGGTCGGGGGGAGGACTGAGAAGTGGTCAATGCACCTCATAGCACCTGGTCGAGTGGTCTTTCCAGTCATTATGCTGTTACTAGAGGCCTGGTGCACAAAATTTGTGCACAGGTGTGTGTGTGTGTGTATGTGTGTGTGTCCCTTAGCCCAGCCTGTACTCTCTCCAATCTGGGACCCCTTGAGGGATGTCCGACTGTTCCTTTAGGCCCAATTCTGATGGGATCAGGCCTAAACGGGCAGTCGGACATCCCTCTCACAATCCAGGACTGCTGGCTCCCAACCGCTCACCTGCCTGCATGATTGCCCCTAACTGCTTCTGCCTGCCAGCCTGTTCACCCCCTAACCACTCCCCTGTCATCCTGATTGATGTCTGACTGCTCCCCTGCCAGCCTCATTGGCCCCAATTGCCCTCCCCAGCAAGCCTGGTCCCTTCCAACTACCCTCCCCTGCTGGCCTGATTGCCCACACTGCCCTCCCCTGCTGGCCATCTTGTGGTGGTCATCTTGTGTCCACATGAGGGCGGCCCTCTTTGACCACATAGGGGCAGCCATCTTGTGTGTTGGAGTGATGGTCAATTTGCATATTACCTCTTTATTATATAGGATGGTTGCTGGGCTTTTATTGTATAGGATATTCAACCATATATTCTGACTTTGAGAACTAAATATCAGCATGCATATATTCTCATCAATTATATTCTGAACCACCATAAGAGTAGTAAATGAGAAAGTAATCTGCTGAAATATGTAACTTCTTTTTTATAATTACTAGGTATGATGAGCTAGTTAGGTTAAGGATGTAGGCTCATTTATTTCACTCTGTAACTTAGTGTCTAGCTCCCAATGAGGCTTCCAAAGTTGACCTGAATCAAATAAAGGAATAAACCCTTGATCAGATTCAAATATGTAACTGTTTTCTGTGTGCCTCCCTTGAATTTTGGGAATGTCCTTAAGGCAAGGCTCATCTTACCCTCTGGGACATGTGTTAGTTGATTATTTTTCTTATGTCCAACAGGTATGGACCACATTCTATACTTCCCAGGGTAGGGCTAAATAGTCAGATAGGATGCTCTGTAGTAAAAGATGATCAGGAAAGGTTTGTTGAATTGGAAAAAAATAAAATGAAACAAAAGTAATTCTGAGGGTCATTCCTTGTGTTATAATTCTGCAATATGGCTATCAGTGATAGAGCACTGGCCATGTTCTCAGTTGCCCAAGCCTGCATTTCAGAGAAGCGTACTCCTAAAGCTATGAAATGCTTCTTAGAATTCCTTGCAATCTTTGAGTAACTTGAACCAGAGCCTAGGCACTTGATTCTGGTCCTTGTTTCTTATCACTTATAGCTGTAAACACTGAAGAAATTACTGATTGTTGCCTTAACAAACAGAACTTATAATAACTGTATAATAACTGTATAATGAGAAGTTAACAAAACCAATGTAACTCATAATGACTGTTATGATCAAAATAGCTAATGTGGTCAACCAGAATGGATCTTAGAGAGTCAGTTTCCTTTTGCCAGAAAGAGAAGTGCATTCTTGGGCATAAAGGAATGTGTGGCTGAATGTGGGAGCCAACAGCTGGATTCCTCAACCATCTCCTTTATGGTGCAACATGCTGTGTTGGGATCTGGTGGTCTGAATTCTTTATCCTCAAGACATGACCAGGATACTGTGCTCCAGGTTAGTTAGGAGGTCCTGGTTGTGCTTGGGTACCCAGGTAGTAGTGTGTGAGGAAGTGTAATTCAAACATGTGCTATAATAGGGGGGGCTGATTCTAAACAGAGTCAGAATCAAAGTGACCTGCATATCATGATCCTGTTTAAACATCCTCCCTGTGGACTATTTGGATACTTCTAGAAAATAATAGAAACCTCTATAGCCTAGTTGGATGGAAAGAGCATGGAATTTAGAAACAGCCAGCTCTGGTTAAAATTTCTGGCTTCAACATATATTAACTATGTGATCTTGAGTAAGTGACATAAAGACTTTGCGTATTAATTTCCTTGTCCAAAAATTAGAAATTATATTTATTTTGTGATTTTTTTGTTTCAGATTAAATGGCATTTTGCAAAAAAGTTCTTATTTGAATTCATAGGATATTGAAAACACCAAATATCAGATAGCCCTCTTCCCCCTGTCCTCACCCTTCTCTTTCTATTATCCCTATTCTCTTTCTTCTTATTCTGTCTGTATAACTGGGGCCAGTACTCAGCATGGAAGGCTACATCCATCTTGTGAGAACTAAATGTGATTAAAGGTGCTCTGCTTCCTCCTGGCTGTGTGTGTGCACACATGTAAGGGAAGGGAAAGGTTTTGAGTGGAGAGGAAAGATGACAGACTTTTGAAGGCAGGAACATTATCTTATATGGCCCAATGCCTGAATTTCCCACTCTTCACTTTCCTGCTCCTCTCCAGCTAACACTCCTCACCCACGAAGCTGATGATGTGCTGTTTTGGTATGATTGCTCTCTTTGCAATCTCTTTAATCCCCATGTTCTAAGAGGGTATGTGGAAAGAGAGAGGCAATATCTTGCTAATGGATGGTTTGAACCCTCACAAAGACGACTCTCAATTTCACAGGCTTCAGAGGGTTACTGGCCTCCAGTCAATCCTCACTCTACTCCAGTCCCCTTCTGGGGAAATTAGGCCCAGTTGGTAGCTCTATCAGATGATCTTTCTGAGACTTAGATGGCACAAGGCCTTTCATGTTGCCACTTCATTATTCCAAACACTGAGTTAAGTAATGGTCAAGAGGAACACAGTAGGAATTAATAATATAGAATTTGACAGGCAAGAGAAACGGTATCTTGGACAAACCAACTATTTATAATGAAATTGCCAAACTCAAAGGGGGAGAAAGGGGTATATTGACACAAAGCTAGAGGAAGAAACAATGCATCAATCTATTTCTTTAGTTAAGATTATTTACTAAACCCTGTTTTGTGCCAGGCATTGAACTAAAAGCTGAGGGTATAATGGTAAACAAATCAATTATCTGTAGTTCCTATCCACATGCCTGTAGAATGTGGTGTGGAATCTTATAGCCTAGATAAGAAATATGCATTTATATAATTACTAGAGGCCCAGTGCAAAAGTGCACTAGGGGAGGTCCCTCAGCTGGGCCTGTGCCCTCTTGCAGTCTGAGACCCTTTGGGAGATGTCCACCTGCTCCCCGAAGGATTGGGCCTAAGCTGGCAATCAGACATCCCTCTGGCAATTCAGGAGCCCTCAGGGGATGTCCACTTGACAGTGGGGAGCAGGCCTAAGCTGCAGTCGGACATCCTTAGCACTGCTGAGGAGGCAGGAGAGGCTTCCACCACCACTGCTGTACTGACAGCCACTAGCCTGGCTTGTGGCTGAGCAGAGCTCCCCCTATGGGAGTGCACTGACCACCAGGGGCAGCTCCTGCATTGAGCATCTGCCCCCTGGTGGTCATTGTATGTCATAGTGACCAGTCATTCCCAGTGGTTCTGCTGTTAGGGTCAATTTGCATATTACCCTTTTATTATATAGGATGTTTTAGTTACTAGTGCTGTGCAACAACTTATCCCCAAGCCTAACAGCTTAAACCAGCCACTTTATTATGTTGACTAGAGGCCCGGAGCACTAAATTCATGCACGAGGGTGGGGGGGGCCCTCAGCCTGGTCTGTGCCCTCTCACAATCTGGGACATTGCATGCACCAGTGACCATACTTTTCATACAGGTGAAAGGCATCTTGCTGTTGTATGGGCAGCTACGTTTTTGTTTTTTTTTTCCCTGATTGTAAAAAGTAGTCCATAACATGACCTTCTGAGGCAGTAGTACCATTTTCCTCATCTTATGGGTGAAAAAATTGAAACTGAGGGAAGTTAAGTAATTGGCTTTGTCACATAGTTATAAATGTCAGAATCAGGGCTGACCACAAAATGTGCAAGCCAGAGTCCATGCATATCATTGCTGCATCATCCTTTTTTTTTCAGTGTTAGAGTAGCCTTGCCAGGTTTTAATTTTTAAATCTAAGAGATTGTTCCCAATATATAGGTTAGGAATGATTAGGGGGCACCACTGGCACCTGCCTTGGTTGGTGGACTGGCACTAACAACTCACTGGCCCCAACTGGGGCAGCTCCTGTGTTGGACCTCTGCCCCCCTGGGTGGTCAGTGCTCCTCATAGCAACTGGTCATTCTGCTGTTTGATTTGCATATTAGGGTTTTATTATATAGGACTAGGGCCCGGTGTACAAAATTCATGCACTGGGGGGGAGGTGAGGTTCCTCAGCCCAGCCTGCCCCCTCTCACATACTGGGAGCCCTCAGGGGGTGTCCTAGCTTAGGCCTGTTCTGTTCTCCCCTTGGAGTGCAGGCCTAAGCTGCAGTGTGGTCTCTTTTTGTGGGAGGAGACCAGGCTAATCAGGGGAAGTCACCAGCCCCATCACCCCACTGCTGCAGCCACTGCCAGTCACCACAGCCACCAAGGTGTTTTCATCAATATGACTCCAGTCCCTTCATCATGAAAAAATGACAACTTTATTTAGGCATTTTCAAGATGTGTCTTTCATAGAATATGACATTTCTTTCTTTCTTTCTTTCTTTCTTTCTTTCTTTCTTTCTTTCTTTCTTTCTTTCTTTCTTTCTTTCTTTCTTTCTTTCTTTCTTTCTTCTTTCTTTTAATTTTCACCTGAGGATATGTTTCCATTGATTTTTACAGAATGTGGAAGAGAAGGGAAAAACAGAGAGAAACATCAAAGTGAGAGGAACACTGATTGGTTGCCTCCTGCATATGCCCTGACCTGGGCCTTGGCCAGGGATAAGCCTGCAACCTAGGTACATGCCCTTGGTCAGAATTGAACCCAGACCCTGCAGTCAGCAGGCTGAGACATTGTGCACTGAGCCAAACCGGCTAGGGCAGGATATGACATTTCTTAGCCCTCTAGCAGTGGACCTTTTTTTGTTTTTCTCTCGGAGTGTGGTGGAAAAAACCTAGAACACTTTTTTGGATTCTTATTATTCAAGTTACTAAGAATATTACCAGTGGCATACAGGGAGCTTAGCCAATGAGCGGTCAGAAAAGGTGTTTCCTCTGTAGTTCACTCTGATCACCAGCTCCATCCCTGCCCCTACAATCCCAGCTCCATCCTTGCCCAGGCCTGTAACCTCAGGCCGAGGATGCAGGCCTGGGCAAGGGACCCCCAGACCCCTGCGATCACTGACTCTGCCCTTGCCCAGGCCTGCAGTCTCTGCCTGAGGCTGCAGGCCTGGGCAGAAGACCCCCTAACCCCTCCGATTGCCAGCTTCACAGAGCCCAGTCCTCTGAGATCATTGGCTTTGATCCTGCCCCCTGCCATCACCAGCTCTGCCCTTGCCCCACTACAGCCTCTGGCCAAGGCTACAGGCCTGGGCAGAGGACCCCCAGACCCTTGCATTGCTGGCTCCGCCTGTGCCCAGACCCCTCTGATCACCGACTCTGCCTCTGCCCAGGCCCTGAGATTGCTGGTTCCACCACTGCCCAGGCCCTGCAATCACAGGCTCTGCCCCTGCCCCTCCGATCGCTGGCTCTGCGGAGCCCAGGTCCCTGCAATCTCTAGCCTTGCCCCTGCCCAGGCTTCATGCCTGGGTAGGGCACCCTCATACTGCTCTAATCACTGGCTCTGCTCTTGCCCATTCTTGAGGCCTCTGGCGAAGGCCTCTGGCCTGGGCAGGGGACCCCCAGCCCCCTCTGATCACCTGTTCCGCCCTTTGGGCCCCCTGCCTCCCCCACCACCTGCCTGGCTTACAGGCCTGACCACCTCAGTGGCGGGGCTGAGCCAGACTGGATGCTGCCATCTTGTAACTATGGGCACCGCCGTGTTGTGGCTATGGGGGTGGCCATCTTTGTGATGGAGTGATGCCTGTTTTGCATATTACTCTTTTATTAGATGGGATGGCTCTGCAGCTTAGGAACTTGAACAGTGTAGAGGATTCTATGATATCTGGACCTGAGGATGCTTGAGGATGACTTAATGACTGAGGGCTGGAATTATCTGAAGATAACTTTACTCACTTGGATGGCAGTTTTTGCTTAGCTGTAACTTGGGAACTGTGGCCTGGAACACCTACATGTGTCCTCTCCAGCATGACAGTGTTAGATTTATTAGACTTCTTACATGGCAGCTGGATTTCCTCAGAGTAAGCATCTCAACAAATTCTATAGGAGAATTAGATTCTGTCAATCTCTGCCCCCAACTTCTGGATGAAGGAGAATGAGATAAGAACATGTGGAATAAGAGATACAGGTGTGACCCTTTTTAGGATATACAATCTGCCTAATGTTGATCAGAAGAGTCAACCAATAATTTTTCAAAGGAAGTACTTACTAAGCTGAAATTGAGAATCAGTAGAAGTTAGCCAAATAAAGACTGTCTTTGTCAGTTCAGACCACTAAAACAATTTACCATAGGTTGGATGGATTAAACAACAAACATTTATTTCTCACAATACCAGGGGCTAGAAGTCTAAGATCAGGGTATTGGAATGGTCAGATTCTGGTGAGAGCCGTCCTGGTTTACAGACCTTCTCATTATATCTTTACGTGAGAGAAGTCTAACTGTCTTCATCTTATGAGGACACTAATCACATCATGGAGGCCCCACCCCTAACCTACCTCCCAAAGTCCCTATCTCTTAAACTATCCTTTTGAATTTGGGGGAGGGAGGATGGGGTGGTACACAAACATGTAGTCCACACAAAAAAACAACAACTATGTATGAAATAATGCTTTAAGCAAATAGAACAATATGGGTGAAGGTCCACAATCTGGTGGGATCCTAGGCATTACATGGAACTAAACTAATTTCCACATGCTTACTTTCTAAAGTGTGAGTGTGGTCCCTCTTCAGGGAGGGTGGAAGAAAGTTGGTGGAGGGAGGTTAGCATGTGTATATGTATGTGCTCCTGGAGCATAAAAAATAAAGCTGAAGAAGTAAGCAAGGGCAAAATCATGAGGGTTCTGGTAAAACACACTAGGGAACCTGCACAATAGTCAATGAGAGGCAGAGGAAACATCTGTATGCAAAAGGCTACTATAGATCAGGACACTTAAAAATGAGAATAGAGTTCATATCTAGGCAGCTCTTAATGTTCCAATAGCCAAACTCTGAAACAGATAAGGGATGCTTATCTTGCCCATCCTATATAATAAAGCAGGAATATGCAAATTGACTGTCACTCTGGTCAATTTGCACCCACAGCTGAGGTTAAGTTCCCATAACGAGCCTTAAGGAGCAATCAGCAGGGACCTGAGGCTGCGCGCCCACCCACCTCCTGCATGGGGCTTGACAGGGGACCTCAGGTCATGCCTTCCACCTGCAGCGCTTGACAGAAGCCCTCAGGCTGCTCCTCCCGCCCTGGCACCAGGCTAGAGGAACTCAGGCTGCACCCTCTTCCCTGGTGCCAGGCTGGGGGACCTCAAGCCATGCCCCCCGCCCTGGCCCCAGGCCAGGGGACCTGAGGCTGTGCCCCCCAACCTAGCGGGACTTGACGGGGGCCCTCAAGGTGTGCCCTCCACCCTGATGCTGGACCAAGGGGCCTCAGGCCATGGCCCCCACCCCAGCACTAGACCAGGACTCCTCAGGCTGTGCCCCCTGCTCCGGTGCCAGGCTGGGGGATCACAGACCACTCCCTCCACCCAGCAGGGCTTGATGGGGGACCTCAGGCCATGCCCCTCTGCCCTGGCACCCAGGGGACCTGAGGCTGCATTCCCCCCCCACACCTGGCAGGGCTTGACAGGGTGGGACTGGCTGGGTCTGGATCTAGCCCAATGAAGGGGGGGCCGTCCAGGTTTGGGTCTCAAGCGATTTTGAGGTGCACGTGGGTGGTTGAAGACTTGACTCTGGGTTCCATGGTGCACCCCAGACTCTGACAGGATGAAGATTTTCATATATGTTTTACTAATTTTCTTTAATCTCTGAACTTCTATTATAGAGAAAGAGCAAATAGCAATATTAAAATATTTTCTCTAATTAATCCCCTTTTAATGTGCACGAATACGTTCACTGGGTCACTAGTTTGTAATACAGTGCATGGTGTTTCTTTGTATCCTTTATTATTAATTTTAAAATTTGAATGGGAAGTCCCCTTCACTATCCCAAAGAAGCATACTTAAGACTAATGGACTCAGATACTCCCCCTCTTCAACTTGTAGCACTTGCACTTTAACCACATATAAGACGTTCCCAATATCTGTCAAAAGCAGTAGTGCACCTGAAATATTAACCTAATGCCTAATGTTAAGCATCATTTATTGTTAGTATAATTTTTCATAAAGATGAGGGAAATCTTTTCTTCAAGATGTAAATTCACAGTTACCAATTTCTCTAAAAAGAATTAAACTTTTTTCAAGAAGGGAAGATACTGAGTAGAAGGTGCCATCATTATAAGCATTTTATGACACTAGACTACATGGTGAATGGCCATTTATATGAAACTATTCATTTCCTGCAGGGCCGTTCCCAAGCATTTGCCTTCTTGGAACAATAATGGGAAGTTTCCTTACAGGAGGACTATGACGTCATCTCCAGTTACATGTTGCTCTTCTTAGTCTTGGAAAATGTCCCATTGTCCTTCATGCATTAGATGGATCTAAAATAAGCAAGGAGTCTAGACAGTGGGAGCCATGTATAAGATCTATGTAGTATTGTAGAGTGGAAATCGCTCAGCAATCTCTCATCTAACAGAAGAAAAATTAGAGAAGTACACAAGGGTATAAAATGTGTATGTCAGGTAACAAATCTTAGGCTATTTCTCTGTTTAATTACTAGCTACTTTAAATCATTTTAAGATATGTGTAAGGTAAAAGTAATATATGAGGGAATAAAATTGTATTTATCAAGTTAGAAAGCAGCTTTTTTCTAATGTGTCCCCAACCTTCCAGACTCTTCAATGTTTGACCAATTTTGATCTTATCCAGCAAATATTCTGGATAAAATATTTTGCCAGTGTACATGATGCCATGCAATCTATTTGTTCTTTTTTAAAATATATATATATATTTTATTGATTTTTTACAGAGGGGAAGGGAGAGAGATAGGAGTTAGAAACATCAATGAGAGAGAAACATCGATCAACTGCCTCTTGCACACCTCCCACTGGGGAGGTACCCGCAACCAAGGTACATGCCCTTGACCGGAATCGAACCTGGGACCCTTCAATTCGCAGGACCACGCTCTATCCACTGAGCCAAACCAGTCAGGGCTCTATTTTATTCTTTATTGAATCCCAACACAAGAGATGTTTTACACCCCTTTTATGGAAATACTTGGGCAAATTTACTCCTGAATATTTGTTCTTATTCTTACTTCCACTTAAAACCCTTTATTTTTAAGTCAAGTAGTAGCCTTCAAATTTTTTCTTCTCCACATTTGTTTTGGACAGTATATGTCTTTTGGATTTCCAAATGACTTTTAGAATCACTTTCATTTTCTAAAAAAAGATTTGCTGAGATTTTGATAGGGGTTTCACGGATTATGTAGAGCAATTTGAGAAAAAAATGATATTGATAACAATATTGAATCCTCTGCTCTGCAAAGTATATCTCGCCATTGATTTCATTCCTCTTTAATTTCTCTCAGCAAACTTTCATAGTTTTCAGGTTACGTCCTTTGTAAGATTTTACTTAAGTATTTCTTGTTGTTGTGCTATTTTAAATGATCTTCTTCCTCTAGCATCAGATTCCTCACGCACATCTAATTATTATGTAATTGACTACCGGTGGAGTACCTTCTGCAGGTTTCCTCTCTTCAGTGTTCTGTCCTGTGAACTCTTATCTGTCTTGGTCTCCTGAGACTCCAAGCTTTATCTCAAATAAAAGAGGCTTTCTTTGGGTTCTTTCTCTCAGTGACACAGCCTGAAAGTGAAAACTCTCTCAAAGCAGCAAGCTGGGCCAATTACAGGACTTACCTTGTTTGTTTCTCGTCAACTGGGATCACTATCCTCGGTTACCTGATGTCCAGTGTCCTTAAAACCGTGGCTTCTTATATGTGTTTTGTACTTTTCCCCAAATAGGAGAAATCTAGTCCCTGTTACTGCATCTTGACTGAAACCTGAATTTTTCTGATTTTTAAAAAATTGGGTCTTTCTATTACATTGGGTCTTTCTATTATTTTATCTGAACTTAATCTTAACAAGTAAAAAATGATTGAAAGATCAACAAATAGAGATTTAGTAAACTAGAAAAATCTGAACAAGTTACTCAGAAAGCAGCACAGAGAAAAAAAGTTAAAAAAATATAAAAAGTTTCAAGAGACAAGAGGGTACAAAATGTTTCTTGCATGCCACTCCTCCCTCCTGGGTTTAGTGTCGTCTTACTGATGTGCATCCTTTATAGTTCTTTCAGTGATGGAAGGTCCATGAGTTGTAAACTTCCAGGCTGGATTTGTATAAAATTGTTTTTATTTCACCCTTACTTTTGAAAGATAAGTTGGCTAGATAGATCTTTCCAGAGACAACTGTTTCCTCTCAATACTTAAAGGCATTATTCTATTGTTTTCTGGAATCCAGTAATACTAATGAGAATTCTGCCTTAGTCTAACTGTTTATTACTTTGTAAGTAACTTACTTTTTATTCTTATTGGTTTAATTTTTTTTGTCTTTAATATCCTGCTGCTTACTACTGACCATGTGTCAGAATTTCCTTCCTTTTTAAGAGTCACATTTCATTCTGTGTATTTACCACATCTTGTTGAAATTCTTAGTAATTTTTAAATTGCATTTTGCAAATAATGTAGCAGACCCTGCTTTTATTCTATCACATAAGAAACCTATTTAAAAGCTGTAAAAGAATCCTATATAATAAAAGGCTAATATGCAAATAGACCAAACGGTGGAACAACCAGAATAACCAAACAACTGGTCGCTATGACATGCGTTGACCATCAGGGTGTGTGTGCGGAACATGGTGGGTGTCGGCTGCAGTGGGATGATGGAGCAGATGAGTAGGGGTGCCAGATCAAGGCGGGGTGCCAGTCACTGTCATCAGGGCAAACCCCCGGTGGTTACTGAAAATTCTATTCTCCCATGCACTGCAGTCCTGCCCTGCTGCACTGCTGCACTGCTGGCCCCGCTCGCACCTGCAGCTGGCATTGGAGCTGCCACTCACACCCAGTCGCGATCACTCAGTGCCATCAGTGGGAACGGAGAGGTGGCTGCCAGCCCTGATTGCCCCTCAGGGCTTCTCCACCTCCCCCTGAGGGTGATCAGGGCAGCAGCTGCTGCTTGCACCTGTGCTGGTGCTAGCCCCAATCACTTCATACTTCAATGGGACCAACATCATCAGTGTGTGGGAGTGGGGGAGGTGGGAGCAGGGCTACTGGCAGACAGGGGACTGGGGCCAGGGTGGGAGGGACTAGGCAGGGCACAGAGGATGGGCTGAGACCTGCCCCTGTGCCTACTGCAGCCTCTAGGCCCACAGTGCCTTTTGTGGTGCACAAATTTGTGCACTGGGCCCCTAGTACAATATAAGAGGAGAAATGAATAGCTTATGCTTCACAAACCCACTCTAATAGTCCAAGAGAAAATTATTCACAGAGTTAAACTCTTTACAAGTATACACAGTATGCCTGGCCCTGTCCCCTGATCCTCTGGTCTACTCCTGATAGGGGGCTTTCTTTTTCAAACCATCAGGTTGTGAATCTTCATCTTCCCTTGAGAAAACCATCCCCTACTCATTGGTATCAGACATGTTCCAGAATTTTCTCCTTATCCACTTTCACACCTCAACCACTATGGTCCCCAGGACAGTCCTCTGCAGCAGGACAGTTCCCAGATTAAGCCAGAGTATTACTGGAAGTTTAAAGGACAGTCCAGGATAAATGGTCCAAGTTCAGTGCTCTTTAAGATTTCCTTGGTAGTGTAATATGCATACCTGCTTTATTCTTATTCTTCCTCTCACAGGTAACACTTATCTCAGAAGATACATTAAGTTTCAGACACATCACAACCAAGATCTATATTAAGGATGAGAAACATTTCTCTGATTACAGCATAATGTGTTCAGACTGCTCACCCAAGGGGTTGGTAATCTATATATTATTATGCACCTAAGTGACACATCACCCTTGGTCCTTTCCTAACTCTGAAACTTAACCAGAGGGCCACAGTGAATAAAAAAATAAGACGTAGCTGATACAACTTTTACAAACAGCAAAGCCATTTTCTTCTTGATGTCTTTCCTCTGGCCACACAAAGACCTAAATGAAGCTTTGACATTAGGATTTTTCTGTACCTTAGGCAGATCATATTTTTAAGCAGAATATACTGATACTGCTTTCTGTGTTAAAAAGTGAATTGGAATTATTTTCCTAATTTAAAGCAATTCCCAGGGGTTGCAGGGGTGGGGAACCTTTTTTCTGCCAAGGACCATTTGGCTGTTTATAACATCATTCATGGGACATACAAAATTATCAGCTTAAAAATTATGTTGCTATGAAAAAAGCTCCTCGATTTATTGAATTTTTAGTCCCACCTGCGGTTGCCTTGGCAGGGCCAGACCAAATGATACGGCCTGAAGGCCAGGCCTTCCCCACACCTGGTAGAGAACAGGATACTGCAGTTTATGGTGTGTGTAGCAGGAGGAAGCAGAGTACTGGTCATAACATATCTTTAAAATTAATAGGAGTATGCTAAATTGAATTGGATGACAAAATTATCCTCAGAGAAAAGTCTTTAGGTAGCTGGAGTTCTAAGAATAAATGAAAGAGATCTGAACTCACTATAATACAAGTGCAGTTTTGGCTTCATAATTATACCTAGTGCTTTTCATCTGCCTGTTAAAGATCCTGAAACTATATTTTAAAAGCAATTTGATTCATTTACTAGATTGTCTGAATCCAAGCTGACCAGCAAGGTGGCAACTAGTCTCAGGTGGCTTTAGAGTATTTGAAATGTGCATTAAAGCCACACTTGAATTTGAAGACAGTACTTAAAAAAAGGCTGCCACATATCTCACAAATATTAATATTGATAGCATTTTGTGCATATAGGTTAAATAACACAGTACTTAAGTGAGCATTACTGGTAGGGAAACACGGGACTTGGTTGGAAAGTTTGTAAGGAGGAATCTCCAAAAGTTTGGGGCCTCCAGGGGGAGCTGGCCAAAGGTGGCCACCCTTGCCTTGGCTTTTCCAAACAAGTCTGAGCCCCTGGACGTTTTAGTGGAATCTTTATGTTAAATCTTTAGACATCCTTGCTTAAAGGACACTGCAGATACATGTGTCTTCTCATGTGTCTTACTTACCCTGCTGGTAGTATCTAGAAGTTAATTTTAGTTCAAGCTGTTGTTACAATAAAATCCTAAGGAGATAGGCAAACAAGGCTGTTTGGTTTCTCAATCCAAGCAGTCCCTTACTCCTCCCTTTCACAGAAAAATGTGTCAGAGTAATTCATTCACCCATCACTCAGGGTCTGCTGATTAGCCCCAGCAATTACATGTTTCCTTTTTGGTGGGGCTATTGGAACATGCAGAATTGCATACATGGCTCACTTTACATCTGTTAGACAACAATAGTCTGGAATCCACTGAGTTTTTGTACAAACCCATTTGGTTTTGGACCTGTGGCATTCTCAGAGTTATTCATCACCTTGGGCAGTCTTCAGATGTGAGCCACATGCTGGTGAGTCCAGCCACCCTCTCACCCCCCACCCCCACCAGCATTCCCACTTCGATGACCTCTCTACATCTGTCTTCTATGCATACTTCAGGGACAGGAAAAACATTTTATTTCTTTGAGAAAAATATCCACCTTTTATCCAAATTGACATTACAAACTGTTTTTTAAAAAAAACCCTTATTAATCTCCAACATTTATAGGGAACTCATACAACTTAACAAAAGGAAGATAAACAATCCAATCAAAAAATGGGCAATGGACCTAAATAGACACTTTTCAAAAGAGGACATTCAGAAAGCCAAGAGACATATGAAAACATGCTCAAAGTCACTACTCATCTGAGAGATGCAAATCAAAACAACAATGAGGTACCATCTCACACCTATCAGAATGGCTATCATCAATAAATCAACAAATGACAAGTGCTGGAGAGGATGTGGAGAAAAAGGAACTCTCCTGCACTGCTGGTGGGAATGCAGACTGGTGCAGCCACTGTGGACAACAGTATCGAGCTTCCTCAAAAAAATTAAAAATGGAACTCCCATTTGACCCTGCGATCCCACTTGCAACGAAGTTTCAATTATAGAAGATAAATAATCCCAGATACCTCCTTCCAGCCAGCCTCGCTGGGAGCTTGGGTTGCTGGGGTGGTGGCCAGCTTGCAAACAGCCATAAGGCCCTCATCCAGGCTGGCCAAGCACCCCAGTGAGGACTCCACACCCTGAAGGGGCTGTGGCCAGCCTACAAACAGTCACCACCCCCTCACTCAGGCTGGCCACACCCTCATGGGGTGAGGGTCCTTGCTGTGGGGCTTGTTCAGACTGCAAACAGCCATCAGCCCCTCACCCAGGCTGGTCAGGCACCCCAATGGGGACCCCCTCCCTGAAGGGGCTATGGCCAGCCTGAAAACAGACCTCAGTCCCTCACCCAGGCTGGCCAAGAACCCCAGCAGGACCCCCACCCTGATCCAGGACACTTTTCAGGGCAAACCTGCCGGCCCCACCCATGCATCAGGCCTCTATCCTATATAATAAAAGGTTAATATGTAAAGTGACTCTAACAGCAGAACCACTGGGAATGACTAGTCACTATGACACACCTTGACCACCAGGAGACAGATGCTCAATGCAAGAGCTGCCCCCTAGTGATCAGTGTGCTCCCACAGTGGGAGCTCTGCTCAGCCACAAGCCAGGCTGCCAGCTGCCAGTACAGTGGTAGTGGTGGGAGCCTCTCCCGCCTCCTCATCAGCGCTAAGGATATCCAACTGCAGCTTAGGCCTGCTCCCCACTGGCAAGTGGACATCCCCCAAGGGTTCCTGAGCTGTGAGAGGAATGGCTGACTGCCAGCTTAGGAATGATCACCTGGGGAGTGGGCCTAAACCAGCAGGTGGACATCCCCCCGGGGGGGGGGGGGGTCCCAGACTGCAAGAGGCACAGGCAGGCTGAGGGACTCACCTGAGTGCACAAATATTTGTGCACCGGGCCTCTAGTTTAAACATAAAAATCTTATTTAAGATTTTTGTTTAAGTTTGGTGTTTCTAATAGGTTATTTTTTCCAAGCTAAATTAGAAAGTTTTGTTGCATCTTGAATTTTTTCATGATATGATATAAAATAATCTAGTACTTCTTTAAAATACAAGTGATAGATAACAAAACAAACATTTTCTTGGAAACTGCTTTTCTTGTGTAGTTACTGTATTGCATCTGGGAGCAGCCATGGAATTTTCTGGATGTTCTTCAAATCTCTTTACCAGTGTTTGATGTTAAAATAGGAGTAAATCTTTTTTTCCACTATGACTTTAGTTCTTGAATGTATTCCAGAATATGTGTGGTGCACAATTTGTCATTGCATTGAAGAACATTAGTCATGTGGCCCCCACCCCTCCTAAGGGTTAATAATAGGAATTATAGTAAGTAAATGAAATATAGAATGCTATTTCCTTAATCTCACTCTTTGCCTATTTGACCCTGAAATAACTACAAACTAAAAATAATGTTACATTTATTTTAATGCTTCTAAAGGTCATTGTAATAGTGGCATTTCTCTACTGGCTAAATTAACTATTTATTTATAATAAAAGCTTAGATAAAATCTTGTTTCCTTCAATATGCTTGATGCACCTTTAATATTGACACAGTCTATCTATAGTTGTGGTGGTTATTATTGCAATTCAACCTCAGAGTTAGCATTATATTCATATCTAGTTGTATGATAGCTGAACTTGAAATAGCTGTACATGTTGGTGGCTGCTTCCTGCTAATACCTTTAATTTTCTGCCTGTATACTTTCGTTCTAGCCACTAGAGCACTGATGTTCTTCTTATACAAAGGCCCAAGACAGAAATTCCAGATTTGAAACCCTTAGAAATAGTTCACCACCAGTATCAAACAGGGGATCAGTAGATAAATTTCACCATTTTCTTGCCCCTTAGAGGCATATATTACCCCAATACTTCACAAACATTATCACTTGGGGATCTTTTCAAATATTTACATTCTGATTCAGTGGTCTAAGGATGGAGTCTGAGGTGACAATGATAAAGAGGATGACGATGATCCACTTGGAGTGGCAGGTTCTACTCAGTCTCCCAGAATTCCCCAATGGAATTAAGCTTGCTCCATTTGCCCTCGGTGGGAATTTGCTTGACCTCTCCTTTAATTAGTTTTTTTTCCTTTTCTACTTTTCATCCCTTCATCCCTCCATAGTGTTTCCTACTTTCAGAGGAATCCTTATCTCAGGGTCTGCTTCTCAGGGAACACAAACCATGAAGATACCAGAGCACACATACATAGCGTCATCTTAGTCTGTCTGTCTCAGTTCCATCTCCTTATCTATCTGTCTTAAACACAGTAACAGTGCAGCCTCTTAAAGAATCCTGGAAGTTGAGGAACTGAAAGGGAAAAGATGAAGACATTCAGGAAAGGACAGAAAGAGGGAGGTGATGATCACCAGCTAAATTGACTTTTTCTTCCTTCTGACAGAGTTGTCAAATGGATTTGATATTGTGAGTGCTAGTTAAAGAGGAGACTGGGCAGTTAGTCATGGCTGCATAAACAGTACCTTTCCATAAGTCCACAGAGAGATACCTGTTTTTCTATAAAACCTGGGCAAGAACTTTTCACCTGATTATATTATTCAAGACACACTGTTGGGAGGATTGGCTATTGGGGTCAGGAGAAGAATGTTGGTTAAAGGCTACTCTTGGGAGGACTGGAAGCAGCATAAGTTCAGATGATGGGTTAGGCAATACAACACTTCCAGGCTCTGGGTCAGCTCTGTAAAGGAAAGGAAAATTATTGAATGGCCATTCTGATGGTCATCAGGAATTCTTTAGAGATTTTGTTCACCCAATACAATGTGCACTACTTATCTTATGGGAACATGATAGAGAGCAAAGTTCTGATTGTCCTCAGCTCAGACGTCAACCCTAGCCCTTCCTGATTATGCTGCCATAGTGTGCTATTCAATCTTTTTAAGCATCAGTTTCCAATCTGTATAGTGGGGACAATAAAACTGATCTCATAGGGTTGTGGTTAAAATTAAATAGATGAGTGGATAAAAAAGCAGTGGTACATGTACACAATGGAATCTACTCAGCTATACTAGTAAAAGGAAAGAAATCTTACATGGATGGACTGGAAGAGTACTATGCTAAGTGAAATAAGCCAGTCAGAGAAGACAGTGAGTGACTTCACTTATATGTGGAATTTCATGGACAAAATAAACCAACAAACAAAATAGAAACAGACTCATAGATACAGAGAACAGATTGACAACTGTCACAGGGGAGTGGGATTGGGAGGCTGGGTGAAAAAGGTGAAGGGATTGAACTGAAAAAGAACAACTCATAGTCCAGCGAGTACTGCACAGTGGTTGAGCATTGACCTAAGACCCAGGAGGTCATGGTTTGATTCCTGGTTGGGGCACATGCCCAGGTTGTAGTATTGATCCCCACTGCAGGGCATGCAGAAGGCAGCAGATCAATGATTCTCTCTCATCATTGATGTTTCTCTCTCTCTCTCCCTCTTTCTTCCTCTCTGAAATCAATAAAGAATATATTTAAAAAACAACAACTCATAGACACAGAGGGTGGAAGGAGCTAGAAGAAGATAAAGAAAAGATAAATGGTGATGGGAGGAGACTTGATGGGGTGGTGAACACAAAATACAGATGTTGTATTATAGAATTGTACACCTGAAACCTATATAATTTTATTAACCAATGTCACCCCGATAAATTAAATAATAATTAAAAATAAAATGAAATTAGACATAGTGTGTAAATACTTGTGTTACTATAACTGGAGGATAAGAGAACTGCTCTCATATTGCAAATATTTCCAAGAATGCTGGGGAAATTGTGGGTGGTTGTTTTACCAGATGTAGGCATTATGTTACATACACACACACATTTAATATCATATTCACAGAAATCTAGTGGAGTGATAGGTCCTGATGATCTAAGTCAGTCCCAGCTATCACAGCAGGAAAATCCTACTTTTGCCCTTAGCACTGCATGAAGACACCTTTGAGAACGCATTCTGTGAACAAAGCAAACACCTGTTCTTGGTAGAACATAAATGGGAAACTTGGTTTTAAGCTCTTGCTTCCCCTTCTTTTAAAAGTTTGCGACTCCTGCATAAATAGCTCCTGCCAAGGCCACTTTCAGTTTCTTAAGTTCGGTAGCCTGAGAACCAGCAACCCATGTCCTCTAGGGGCAAAGGTGCAGTTTTAAGAGTGTCCTACTACAGCAAGTCTGGGGTTGGAAGAGGCAGAATGAATCTGTTTCTGTCATGACTCACTGACCACACCCAATGGTCTCACCATTTGCAATGGCTTCTCTTTAGTGCCCTGACAGGTTGATATTCTAGAAGCAACAAATTGGAAGGCCAAGGACAGGTCATTTCTTAGGAATGTGCAAAATAAGATCCGTCATTGTACTATGCTGTTTGATTCTAGTAGTTCTTTCATCTCAGTCCTTTGAAAGCAACTTCCTCTCCTTAACTAAGTTCTGCCCTGGCCTCTTCATGGGCCAAAAAAAGTGGATGCTGATGAAAATCACAGATGTGGCCAAACCTCCCGGGCAGTAGTCTGGTCAGAGATCATGTGGCCCCTTCCCTATAACAGGTGGCACATAGTCTTCAGAATGGCTTCTACTTTTCAAAAGGTTTGAATTAAGAGGTAAAATACTGTCACTTGCATTTTATTTTCTGTAAAGCCAACTACAATCTGATAGATGCCTTTTTGAAAAAAGCCTATAATAGCAGGTGTCATCAGTATCAAACACAACATCTCTACTCTCAGTAACATGAGTTGCGATTGTTTTAAATTACATTTCAGTATACCACACTAATAGATGCACTACACACAGGCTTAATCTCACACACACTTACACTCACATGTGGAAGTAATCAGAGAGGGGAGCATAAAGAATTTATGCTGATGTTTGAATAAGTCTTAGTAAAATAAAATATGTTCCTATTTACGTTATAGTAATACTATTACGAAATATAATTACATTAATTATATGCTGGACTTGAAAGGGGCTTTTATTTGTGTTGAAACTCTAATTGTTTGTCCTCCCTCCTTCACCTTTCCTCCCAATTAGGACAATAAAAGATATGCAAAACACACAGAATTGTAAAATTCAAACACATTTTAAAAGGCCTGCAATTTTAACCTAAAGGATTCATGTTGAAACCTTTGATCACAGATATCTAAATAAGTCCTAATTAATAAAGGGACTCAATCATCCTCTGCTTGGGGGAATTGTCTGAGTCCCAAACTGCAGACTTGACATTCATGGACCGTGCAAAAACATGGGTACAAATACAGAGACCCTGGGATGTTGCCTAGAGCTCCAACAATGTCATTAGAGACAAAAGCATTGTATTTGACAATGGTGTGATCTAACCCTATGATCTATATGGAAGATTTCAGTACTGTCACTCATTCTCCCATGTGTAAAGAGGCTCAACGGGGTGACCACCTAGGGACATACACATGCATTTTCTCCACACATGCCGTTAATTCAAGAGTCTTATTTGTAGCTCCCCTAGGAAATAATCAAAGGCCAAGGGTGGGTGGCCCAGACTCTTGTTTGGACTGGAGAGAACAGACAACAGCTGTAGCATATCACTGAGATTGACTGCTGTCAGGAAAAAGCATAGATAATTTCATCGGGTCTTATAGATCAGTAACAGCAGGACACTCTGCTGCTAGTGGCCACTGCAATAGCTACAGTTGGTTTGATTGAACTCAGTAATTTTTTTACAATTTGAATTGTGGTAAATACATGTAACAAAATTTATAATCTTAACCATTTTTTAAAAAATTAAATTATAGTTGACATACAATATTATTTATTTCAGATGTACAATGTGATTATCCAACATTTATATACTTTACAAAGTGATAACCACAGTAAGTCTAGCAATCATCTGTCAACAATCCTAACCATTTTTAAGTGTTCGGTTTAGTACTATTACTAAACCAACCTTCAGAGCTCTTTTCATCTTTTGAAACTGAAACTCTGTACTCATTAGAAATAAGTCCCCATTTCCTCTCCCCCTGCCCCAGTGCTTGGAAAACACCATTCTACTTTGTGTCTCTAGCAGTTTGACTAATCTAGGTACCTCACAAAATGAAATCATTCAGTATTTGTCCTCTGCGACTGGCTTGCTTCACTTAGCATACTGTCCTCAATGCTACAACATGTGTCAGAATTCCCTTCCCTTTCAACGCTGAATAATATTCCATTGTATAGATTATACCATGTTTTGTTTGTCCCTTCGTCTGGCAATGAACATTTGGATGCTGCTATCTTTTGGCGATTGTGAATAATGCTGTTATAGACAAGACTGTATGAAATCAGTGTTTTTAATTACAACAGTAAAAGGCTATGTTCAATTTCATAACCAACCTACTACCTGATCCTCAATAAGTCATGTACTTTGTAGAGAGCATAAAATTGTTCTAATTCAGGGAGCCTTTTGACCCACTATACGCATTAATATAACTGAGTGGGATTAGGGAACCTGTGGTCATGGGGCCAAAATGAAGCGATCTGGTCCATAAATCTATTTCAGTTTTAATCTTGGCTTTCTTAGCACTAAATTTTCATTGTCCAAACTGTTTCAGCCAGGATACACTCAATAAGAAACATTACTCAAGAGTTCTACCCTTACTGATATAACAGCCATGACTAATGCGGTTGACCCTTGAACAACATGGGTTTGAACTGAGTGGGTCAACTGAACTATTCAGGTCAAGTGAAAAAACACAGGTCAAATGAAAAAAATCCGCATGTAGGTGGATGGACCTGTGCAATTCAAATTCGTGTTGTTGAAGGGTCAGCTATACTTGCATAGTGCTTAAAAAATTCCAGACATCACTTGTAGCTATTACATTATCAGGATACCTGTTTTATGAATAGAAAAATTAGTCAGAGAGTGGCTAAGCTCCTCAGGGCTGGTATTTGAACCCAGGTACTTTCACTCCAGAGTTAATGCACTTTACCACTACACTACACTTTATACCATGAATGCACTTGTATGGCTAGTACATGTATGTGGGGGTGTATATATAATTGCTACTTTTTGACAACCAGAAATGAGAGGAGATATGTTAGAACTCCAAAATGATATTGCTAGATAATGGTGCAACAACGAATGACAGAAAAGTACTCTAATTTTGTACTTGAAACCAACTAGTTTTGCTGCAGAAAGACCAAAAAACTAAGCGACGCTTTGAAGAAGTGGAGAAATCACAATTTTAATAACACTCTCGGATTCTAGGGTTGTCCTAAATCCCAAATCCAGAGTGGGGGTAGCACGCTAGAACCCTACTTTATAACTGTCCCTCGAGTTCATTGATTTGCAAATATACTCCCTCCTCGCAAGGCCCTGAAGGGAGTATTCTGTTCATCTACCCTTTCCCCAGGTGTTCTTGGTTTTGGGCTCAGAACAAAGCCCCCTGCCCTCCCATAGGACAGAGTTTTGTTCGGTTTTATGGCCTAACATTCCTTGCAAAACCAGCTTCCTCCTCAGTTTGAATCCTAACTTTCCCACCAGCTGTCTGATAGCATTGATCAAGTGGTTTATCTTCTTGGCTTCAGTTTATTTTGTTCATTAGATTCCAAATAGGTACTATTTGGAATAGTACCTATTCCAAATAGGTACTATTTGGAAGGTACTAAATACTAGATTGCCTCTAGTAAGGTACTAAAACACTAGATTGCCTCCTTTTTTTTTTGCATTCTACTAGAGTCTATTCAGAAATATAAGAGACATGCTATGCTGAAAACCCAATAGAAAATCCTGATAAAATCAAGGAGCTCCAAATGCCAAGATCAGGGGCACCATTAATAGTCTTCACCTGCCCTGGCTGCTGATGTGGCTCAATTGGTTGGAGCTTTAGCCCATCAACCAAAGGGTTTGGGTTCTATTCCCAGTCAGGGTACATACCAATTGTGGATTCAATCCTTGAATCAATGTCTATCTCTCTCTTTCTTTCACTCTCTCTCCCTCCTCCCTCTCTAAAACAACAAATATATCCTTGAGTGAGGATTAAAAAGAATAATCTACACCTGTATTCCCCTTCTATTTGCTCCAGAATACCATGACTTTGAGCACTGGTCATAAGTCAACCTTCAATACCAGTACAGGAAGTGTTGCCTTCCAGTCTTGACCCAAAGGCATCACTGTATAATCATGTTTTGACAGCCACATAATCAACTCTTTTCCCTTCACTAAAATTTTTACACAATTTAATTAATAGAAAATGCTATCAATCCACTATTTTACTGATAAAACAATACTCAAACAGAATCTCAGATATCATTTGTCCTGTTACCTGAGTTGATTCAAGAATAAGCCTTTGGAACTCAGTTAATTCAAGAATGTTGCACAAGGAAAGATTTCTTTGCACCGTTCCAGTGCTCTTAACTTTGAAGGTATGCACAGGAAAGCACCAAGGGAACTTAAAGAGGGATGCACACAAATCCAGGTCTGCCTTCTCAAAAGGAAGACTTTGCTGATGGCAGAGGAGTTTCTCTTAGATATTGAAAGATAGCATATATCTCTATGTGGATATATTTGCATCTTTACCAAATATGTTTCATGTGGTTTCTTATTATCCTCTTTTTTTTGCTCCGTACTGATATTCCTTAAGCAAAAAGTTTAACTTCCAATTTGTTTTCACTGTATGGTATTCAGGGATTGATTGCCATTAAGTCAAATGCCAAATGAATGGCAAGTTCAAACAAGGTTGAGAAGCTTTGGAACTGTCTGCAAGATAGATTCTGTTTTCCCGTTTGTGTACTAAGTATTTTGTCATCCACATTATTGAAGGTTCCAACTTATTGATAGGTAAAAACATTTGATTGAGTTCAAAAAGCAGGAACAGAAGTGTTGCTGAGTGTGTTTTCTTCAAAGACTATTATTTTAGAGCAGTTTAAGGCTCATCACAAAATTGAGAAAAAGTTACAAAGATATCCCATATCCCTTATTATCAACACCCCCCGCCAGAGTGGTACATTTGTTATGACTGATGAACCTACATGAACACCTCATCACCCAAAGTCCACAGTCTACATTAGGGTTCACTTTTGGTATTGTACATTCTATGGGTTTGGACAAATATATAACAACAAGTAAATGTATAATGACAATGGAAGTATAGGTTGTTTTTATTCATTGGTCTTTTGTCTATTTTCTGAGATGACAAAATGGGGCTCCAGTATCTAGTTAAGGTGCCTGGAGGGCCAGTGCTTTTCTGAATGGAAGTGTTAACTGCAAAAACTACTATTTCCCAGAATTGGATCAACTATCCTGCATTTAAGACATGGATGCCTAGCATAGTACTCTCCAGGTCCTATGCTAAGTGAATTAAGCCAGTCAGAGAAAGAAAAGTATCACATGATGTCACTCATATTTGGAATCTAATGAACAAAATAAACTGATGAACAAAATAGATTCAGAGACATAGAAGCATGGAACAGACTATTGAATCTCAGAAAAAAAGGTGGAGGTAGGTAGGTGGGTGGGGAGAGATTAATCAAAGAATTTATATGCACATATGCATAACCCATGGACACAGACAATAGGATGTGAAGGCCTGGGGCGGAGACTGGGGGCAGGCTAGAAGGGGTCAATGGAGAAGAAAAGGGACATATGTAATACTTTCAACAATAAAGATTTTTTTACAAAAGTAAAAGGAAAGGAAAAATAAAGAAAAGAAAAAGACATGACCGCCAGCTCTGTTTTGTGTGATGTGCTTTCTGATGTCTTTTCTTGAACAAGTAAGCTCCCCCTTGGGAGTAGGTAGAATGTATCCTGCTAAAATTTATGTCAGATTATATTTTTCTCTTAGGCCAACTCTGCTTCTAGCTGATCTTGAATGTTTCGGTCACTGTACTATATGACATTATAGCACATTGCTGAGGTGAACCCAAGCATGAGCGAGGGTAGTGATTGGTTAAGAGCATAGGTAAATTTTGAGTCAAGGTGAGAATTCACAGGCCTTGGTCCACTGAGCCATGTTTCCCATGCTTACAATCTGTGAAACAGATGCTGTGAATTGAAACTCTGAGAAATATTCTCAGCAAAATAGAAAATTTAAAAAGAACCAAACTCTCTGTTCCTCTCTTCTTTTTGTACAGAATCTGCCACTTTCCCCGCAGCCACCAGCCTTCTTTGGCTGAGGATCCCAGGGCAGAATGCTCGCTGTCTCTCCAGCAATTCATCTCAAAGCCAGTGTGGCTCTTTGACAGAGGCGGTCTTTTTGTTGGGCAGAATAACAGCCTACTTCTTGGGTTTTGAAAGTTGGCCAGCATTTTGGAAGGGATTTTAGAAATCATTTTTAAAAGAGAAAGGGTTGCATACTTTAGAAGTTAGATCATTGAATCTGACATTCATGAGCCTTACTCCTGTAATTTATAGATCAGTTCAGTTCTTTGTCTCTAAGGGTATCAGCTCCTTGCTTTTTTTACCTCTGACATCTATTTTCTGCTTGGTGTATTCTGTCTATTGGCATATGTTTTTTATCTTTTTCTCTGTCTCTTGCATGCATATTTTTTCCTTGGGTGTTTTTCTATTTTTATGTGCTTTTTCTTTATTTACCTCTTCTCTTAATTTTAATGAATATTCATTAGGAATTTATTTGAGACTAGGTACTTAAAGAAATATTCAAGAAAAGAGGCCCCTTTGAAGAATATGTATCTCTCCTTCAATTAACCTTAATGGAAAACAGTTATTTTCCTGGCTTTGTCTCATCCTATATAATAAAAAGGTAATAATGCATATTGACCCTAACAGCAAAACAACTGAGAACAACTGGTTGCTATGATGCACTGACCACCAGGGGAGCAGATGCTCAATGCAGGAGCTGCCCCCTGGTGGTCAGTGTGCTCCCACAGGGGGAGCTCTGCTCAGCAACAAGCCTGAGGGTTCCTGGGCTGCCAGAGGGATGTCTGATTGCCAGCTTAGGCTCAATCCCCCAGGGAGTGAGCCTAAACCAGCAGGTGGACATCCCCTGAGGAGCCCTGGACTGTGACAGGGTATAGGCCGGGCTGAGGGACCCCCCTGAGTGCACAAATTTTCATACACAAGGCCTCTAGAGTTCTTATAGTTAACTGAAAAAGAAGAAAAACAAGCAAATTGGATCTGTTATAATTCTTGTTGCAAGGAACAAAAAGATAATTTATGTAAGGTTTGTTTGTTTGTTTTTACCTTTTGTGATGCTCAATTGATTTTCTACATTTTACATCAATGGGCCTTGGTTGCAAAAAAATAATTTTTTTACCCCTGCATTACTCCTTTTCTTTGGCATGAGAAAAATGTTAGGGGTAAGACTTAGGTGCTCCAGAGGCTTTATCTGCCTTACTGGTTTATCTGCCTTATCAGTAAGCAGTGCCATGTGGGTTGACTTGCAGCCAGCCATCTTCTGGTCTTTCACATAGTAAACTGCATTTGACCAGTGGTCCTCCAACTTGAGCTTGTACGCAATCACCTGGAGGGCTGATTAACACACCCATTTTTGGGTCTGCCTCCAGTTCTTGATTCAGTATACTTGAGGTGGGACCTGAGAATTTGCTTTTCTAACAAGTTCCAGAATCAGGCGGCTGCTGCTGGTCCTGGACCACATTTTGAGAACCACTGTACTGAACTGAACTCCAGTTCATTAGGAGATAGTTTTGCCAGTCATCAGTGGTGGCAGGTCTAATCATCTAGCCTCATTTTTTTTTTTGGTTCAGAAGAGTGAATCTTAAAATAAATCTTTTAATAAAGACATTATTTAATACACTGTTCTTACTGAAATGTTTTTCTATTAGTGAAGAAAATTATTGTTCTCGAGTCTCAGAACTCCCAACCTTGGCATGCACCCAAAGGGCAGGAGGACCCTTCCTTCGATGCTACTTCATGTTTGCACTTCTCACCAACTGTGTGGTGCATTGAGATGCAGGTTTTAAGTCATCTCTGAAAATATTGTTTTTCAAAGCAAAGACCAAAAACACAAGCGTGAGTTCGATTATAGAGTGTTGCTTTTAAGGGCCTCCTGCTCTTAGTACTTTTATAATTTAAAAAAATCTAATCTCAAACTGCCCTGGTGTGCTTTATCCTGACATCATGTTTGTTTGAGTTTTGGACTCAACAGTAAATAACATCATGATTTTCTTAAAAAGAACAGAGTGCCCAGCTGGAATGGCTCAGTAGTTGAACTTCAACCTATGAACCAGGAGGTCACAGTGTGATTCCTGGTCTGAGCATATGCCCGGGTTGTGGGCTTGATCTTCAGTGCAGGAGGCAGCTGAACAATGATTCTCTCTCATCATTAATGTTTCTATCTCTCTCTCTCCCTCTCTCTTTCTCTCTGAAATCATTGTGAGTCCTAGGAATATTTCACTTAGAAATATTACACTATCTTGTTTGCTTATTTAGCAGACTTACCTTTAGACCTCAAGTAGTGGTGCAGAAAACACTTCACTTTGATAGATTCAGTATTGTCTATGTTTAAGTGGGTACTTGGATGTGATAGGACTGAAAAGATCCTGGCACATCCATGTGACTAGGAGAGAAGATATTTAATGTTACAACTAACAAACAACTGGAAAACATGTTTCAACTCTATTCCCAAATCTTAGTGATTTTCCCAAGAGGGGAATACAGCAGATCACTTTATTCATCTGTCTTCTTTGGTCTTTAACAGAACCTCACCATTTCTGGACATGGATAGAGACCCCAGAATTGAACTAATCAAGAAGATAATTCCTCTTCCCAGAATCAGACTAACCCCAAATGAAATGAGTCTCATTTTCTCTGTTGACTGCTTATAACCTGGTTCAATAGCATGTACTACACAGTAGCACACAGTTTATTTGTGGTCATTAACTGAAGTAATAAGGGGGAGGGGCTGATAATGCATGCTCAAAGATGGAGCTGATTCTTTCCAGTGTGAGACACCCCTCTGGGTCACACTTTATGAGATATTGAGTTTCCATTTCTGTGCAGTTGTGGTTTCACTCAACTCTCCTCTGCCTTCCCTGTCATTAGAGGCTAAAGATGCAGGGAACATTTTTTGTTTTGTTCCTAGGTATGATTTTTTCATATACCAATCTTCACAACTTCCCTAGCTCCCCTCTGCTGTTATTAAGGATAAATGCTGTGCGATGGAGTGAGGACAAAAGAACAAACTGAAAGGGGAACAGAGACAGGGCACAGGATGACAGAGACAAAACTCAGAGTCAGGGAAAGTGCTTAGATGAGCACAGAACACTTTAAGTGAATGTATTAGAGACTAAGGCCTGAGGAGCTGTCTTCAGAAAGGCCAGTGTGAGGTAGAATTTCCCAAACCAGAGCTGAAAGAAGATCCGTCAGATGGCTTACAGCAGTGACCCTGGGGGCTGGCTGGACTAGAGGTCATATAGAAAAGGGCATTGATAGTGGCTGCTCTCTGGCTGTACACGAGAGTCACCATAGTTTAAAGCAGCGGTTCTCAACCTGTGGGTCAAGACCCATTTGGTGGTCGAACAAATCTTTCACAGGAGTCGTCTAAGACCATCCTGCATATCAGATATTTACATTACAATTCAACATTACAGTTATGAAGTAGCAAGGAAAATAATTTTATGGTTGGGTCACATGAGGAACTGTATTTAAATGGCCAGAAGATTGAGAACCACTAGTTTAAAGCTATATGGATTTTATAAAGTTCAAAAACAAGCAAGACTGAATAATATATATACTGTTATATATGTTTATAACAACATTTTTTAATCTTTAATTTATTGGTTAAGGTATTACAAATGTGTCCTCATCCCCCCATTAACCCCCAACCCCCTCGCCAACTCATGCTCTCATCCCCCTGTTGTCTGTGTTTATTGGTTTGGCTTATATGTATGCATACAAGTCCTTTGGTTGATCTCTCCCCCTTACCCCCACCCACCCCTAC